>JAUTBT010063618.1:0-14460 GCA_032361225.1 Lepetodrilus schrolli
GGAGCGATTTTATGTATGAAGTGATGTTTTGTTTTGAATCGCTGTATGGTACTGACATTGTTGAGACTGAAATACCAATATCTTCCATGCAAACACACAACGTTATATAACGTTATAGCAGCCTGGTGCCATATCTTCTTCCAATGCGTCTGCAAATTCTTGAAGAGTACCTAGAGCCAGCAGACTTTTAAAAATTCATCGTTGTTAAATTGATATGTCCAAAAAGGCTACTGGCTCTTAATTATGAAATGGCGTAAACTTAGATTTACGCCAGGTCTACCGGTACGACCCTTTCGCATGTTATTTTCCATTCTTTGTTTATTGGTCTGGATTTGTTTTATATATTTTACAGTATCTCACTTGCATAATCTTAATCATTTGTATTTTGATATCGATAGATCACATTAACCGTGGGGAAATTTGGCAGTGTACACTGATTGCATCGACATGCGTTCACAATAATTTAAAAACTATAATAATTATAATAATAATAATAATAGTAAATATATTTATTATGCGCTATAAATAAACACACAATGTGTATGCTCAAAGCGTGTCTAGGCGCAAAGACTAAATGAAAATAAGATAAACACTTGATTTGAACAACTAATATTAGCCCTCAACCCGCTACCTGGGGCCTTTGAGGCCCGGTGTCACATTCAAACTCTACATATGCGCAATATGGTAGCGGGATGAAACAATGTCGTTGATGTGAAATAATGGGTGCTATTATTACCGCAGATTTGTTTTAATTGCATCCAATATCACAAATTTCATTAGGGACTTACCAATGTTAAAATAAGGAAATCACTAAACGTTATTGTTAAACCAACATATTTGGGGGATTTTTGTGTTTCCATAACTGGACATCCGATGAAAGATGCAATCATGTAGCCTCAATTCCTCATAGTACTTTGAAATGCATCCCTATTTAAGCAAGCATATTTCTACTAACACGTTCTGTCTAACTGGCCATATCAGTGTCTCAGTGAAGACGTTTTCATTGCATAATAACATTTTACAAATCTAATATACATTCATTTATTATTATTATTATTATTATTATTATTATTATTATTATTATTATTTAATACAAGTCTACTCTGAAATTTTAAAGGCATACAATCACAGTTTGGTAACATATTTCATGGTCAAATGCATTTTACCTGAATGTATGAAGTTGATTTGTCCACGCAAATGGAAAATGCCACTGGTTTTCAATCGTTTCCGATTTTATGTATTATTTTTCCTGAATTGTCATAACCTAAGAATAGATCATGTCAGACGCTGCCTCTCCTTGGTAACGTATGGCCGACATTAACGTTGTTGGTTTTCCACTGTAGCAATTATAGTACCTCCACGCCTTGTGTTTTCAGAATCTCTTGAGAAAAAATTATATTTTAATGCGTAGCACCATATATGTGTTCAATTATAAAACCACAAACTTCCATCTTAATAGTTGGCATATAAACACACCTACAAACATGCCCAAACATTCACAAGCATGGACAAATATACACACGCGCAGGGTACGTGCAACTTTACGCCATTTGAGTCATCGTGCCGGTAGACAATGGGGTCTTGTACACATCCGTGAAAGATAAATACTCATGTTTTCCGTTTGTAGAGCTATCCAATAGACTGGTCTTTTCGTTCACTATATTACTAGTCCTTGGTTTTCTGCACTTCATGTCGTACACTGCCGACACAATTAATAATATAACCTGAAATTCACAGAAAAAAAAAGAGGAAACTATTGTCAAGTAATTTTGAGATCATATATGTCTATTACATTCGCCATTTTTTTAAAAGCTAATACATTCACACACACACACCAATGGTATACTATATAATTACTTTACTACTGGAAAATATATCTGTAATACGTATTATCAGTTAAAATGCTTGAGGTCGTTTCTTATCAATATCATATATTTTAGAGAAAATGATTTGTTCAAAGTTAAACCTTTCAGATAAGGACCTGATAAATATGCACATAGAAAAGTCCACAGTCCTATTTAATAACCTTTGGTAGCAAGTTAAAGGCATACAATCACAGCGAACTGGTGTACGTGTACTTAATTCGAAATGCCACATGAATGCACTAATAATATATGTGCCTAGATTTAGCTTAAAATTATCATCTAAATTTGTGTCTGTAGATCTATACCTTTAAATGCAAAAATATCGAAATAGTTTCATGTGAAATTAAAGACGAACATAATCGAATGCCACATGAACTCAATTTATTTATCGGCCAAATGTACCACGAAATTATCCATCTAGCCTAATTTGTGTCTGTATACTTTCAAATAGAGTGGAGAAAAAAACTACGCTGCAATCGGCATAGCACGAAAATAGGGCACACAATTTGGTAATTGGCTACATTAAGTTTTCGCAATCAATTTAACACGTCCTTTAAAATCGCGATAGTCGGGTTAATAAAATGCGTACATTTTATGATCCACAGTATGTAGAGACATATTTCCATGTGAAATTAAATACGCACTTACTGTCAAAATACTAACGAGCCCAGTGTATGTGAGTGTCCATGAGAACCCACTGGACTCTGCCATCCAGCCTCCATATACAGGGCCCAGGAAGTCTCTGTGACAAAAGTACAAAGAGACATAGAAATTGAAAAACAAACATTAAACAGACAAAAAATTGTATATATTGACTTCATTCTGCCGTTGTTAATTGTTTTTGTTATCGCGTAGCAAAGTGCTTAGATACACACTGATCCAGTTCACCCAGCTGTGAATGGATACCCGGTAGGATGAGATGGAATTGTGAATATTAACATTCTTTCGCCTTGAATGACAGCATTGGTTGTATATTCCCCAAGGAGTTGAGACGGTGAACTGAGAGCACACTGATCCATTGGCCGGTGTAATCAGGTAATAATGTAGCGCTATGAGCAAACTTTCGAGAATGCATTTGGCGCAATTTAACACGCAAAGTATTATTATTATTGTTGTTGTTATTATTATTATTATTAGTGTTATTGTTATTACTATTATTATTGCTAATACTATATATCGAGTAACATAGTATCCCTATGACTGAGTTCATGCAATTGCTATTCTCGAATACTCGATTTCCACGCCATGTTTTACTTTAAACCACAATGGCGTCATAGACACCAATAATATTTTAACCATAGGTAGGTAATAATGTGACACCCACCCTGCAGCATACATTGTGCAGAATAATCCTGCAACCGCTCCGTGTGTGGCGATGCTGTCTTCCAATCCAGAAACGCTTTTTAAATTAAATAAAACAATATTAGAAAGTAATAATATACACTTAATAAGACTAGTAAACTTAAAACTCAATATATCAACACTTCCAATTATCTCATACTATCCACCCCAATCACAGCTACCATTATTACGATCACTTCCGGTATATCAGCGTACCACCCACCACAATAGAATATTAATTACAGACACAGACAGGCAGACACATACACACATGCATAGATAGAGAGAGACATAGAGACAGACAGATACACTCACTCACTCACACACACACACACACACACACACACACATGCACTCTCTCTCTCACACACACACTCTCTCTCACACAGATACACTCACTGACACGCACACACACACCAATCCCTTCCACACGGCAGCATACACAGACCAGCCTCTACCAACATCGGTTAAGGTCATTATACACTAAGCGATTTATGGAAACATTGTCGCCTAGTCTATAATAGCCTCAACACGCCAATGCGGTTTCGTTTCTACCCAGTGTTGGTAGTGAGTGTTCCTATCTGTCACACGAAAACAGTTCATTTAGCAACCAACACCTTGAACCTTCTAGTTAAAAAGTAAGACTTGGCGACTATACAGGTGATTATATCTGACCATATCATACTCGCAGGTACACGTACATCGCCACATCTAGTATGATCTGATAGGACGGGATGATGACCAAACTTAGAGCACCTCCAAGCAATACTAGAGACAGTATCGTCAACCAGACCTCTCTGAAATGTGCATCAGAATCGCAATAAAAAGAAACTGCAAGGCTATTTCAACGGAATTCTGTTCTCATTAACATCCGAACAGTTTACATTTTAAAAATACGATTATTTTATTATTTTTTAAAACATTTAGTTTAAATTGAGGGTTAGAGCCGCTTTCAATATTATTTAACTTATATCACGGCTTGTCAGTTTAGGGCAGGAGGAAACCTGCAACATCCGTAGCGCTGAATGCCGCAGTAAACCTGCGAGCACTGGCTGGTATTGGATTAGTATTTTACGTCAAACCGTTATATGTCCATATTTGCATCATAATCGTTTGTATTTTAGCATAAATGTCATGATCTTATATAAATTATATTGCCAATAATATTCATGTTAATCTTCGAATTCACGTTGAATTTATTTTAATTTTCGTCGTGATTTAATCGCGAGGTCAAACAATTATAAATTGAAAAGCCGACCGCGGATCCAATTCGCGTCTCAATTAGAATCAATTTCTGTCCAAATTAGGTCGAAATTTGTTTTCCGACGTGAATTCGAATAATCTGCATGCGTTTTTCAATTATGTTAAGCTACTTCCAACGCAATTTATTATAACGATTATAAGAACTACGTACTTGTAATCTGGACTGAAGCCAAGAACGGGAGAGTTACCGAGTAGTAGGTGTGAGATACAGCATAGGAAGAAGCCCTGGACCATTACTATACGGTTGTCAGGCTGAAAGTACGAACAGAACACTAGTGAACACCAGTGAACACCAGTGAATAGATGCATGTAACCTTTGAGTCCCAAACCTGGTTCACACTAAAAAAAAACAAGGCCTGTTCTGCCGGAGTAGCTTAACAACACCTGTTGTTCACAAATCTCCATATAAAATTTGGGCCTGAGCATGAAATCGTACTAAAAAATGTTTCGTAAGTTCGGGGTATAAATGGTAGAGTATAAATGGTAGAGTATAAAATGTAGAGTGTATACTTACGAGCTTGTCTGACAGCCAGCTGCTAACCGGGGCGAACAGGGCGTAAGATGCGGAGAGAATGAGAAACATCGCGCCCGTAATCTCGGGAGTCAGGCCAAACTAAAACGGAAATTATTGTTCTTGGAGAAAAAAAATGGAATTGTCAATCTACAACGAAAAAAAAAGGTTCTAAGCGCGCCTGTATGACACGACGTAAATGTGCGGTCAGAACGAGCACGATAACGAACACATCCTTCGAGAAACTCGTTCTTAGCGCAAAGTGTAATATCCTGCCATACAGCAATAATGACGGTCATGTGTCCTCTACGGCGAAACAAAATTCGGAATGTTTTTCTTGTTATTGCTATCGGGTTCAGAGTAACCAAAGCTTAACTCTTTAAGGTAACGTAAACAGAGTACACCATTGTTCGGGTTGACGTTGACGTGAACTTAAAGTCACGTCCTATCTTACAAGAGAGACAGAAATTATTAATTTTTGTTAATTCGCTTATTTCTCTCTCTCCGATTATTTTATTATTATTTGTTAAAATCATTTTTTAATTGAGGGATAAAACCGCTTTCAATATTCTGTCACTTATAGCACGGCTTGTCAGTTTAAGCATCGGCTGGTGCTGGTACTGGTACTGGTACTGACAAGACCAAGGATGGCAACTGCATTGCCACCCTACAGACAGCGCATCCAATAAATATCGCGTTAGAAAGGTAACTTTCACGAACATTGATGCCACCGGGGCGGGATTTGAACCTGGAACCTTTGGCTCCGAAGTCCAACATTCTACTACTGCGCTACCACCCGCCCCTAAATTAATTCGTATTGAAGCGAAACAAATTGCAAACCTCGACGAGCCTCGGTTCCAAGATAGGATCCAGTACAGCAAACATGGCGGCACCCATGACAACTGACAGGAGCGTGACAACGGCAGTCGGGTCCTTCAGAACGCTCAGAATTACCGATGTACTCTTGCCACCTTTTTCCTCAACCACATTCTCGTCTTTTAAAAAAAAAGAGTAGGGGATCATCATTGACATTACATGTGATATTGGATTAGACATGAATATCGAACTGTGAGCGTGATAGAAATTAGGACTAAAGTAAAAGTCTTCCCTCAATATAACCCCGATTTTTGGATCCACGAGATGCCCCGCGTTTCATAAATAATTAGCCGTGTTATAAGTTAAGCATTTAATCATTATAACTTTCTAAAGCTTACCGGGAGGGATGAGTAAGTAGTTAAACGGCAAACACAACAAGACCAAACAACCGACGACGATAAAAGGAAGTCTGAAGCCGCCAAACTTAAAAAGGAAAAGGAAATAGGACTTATGCTATGTTGATTACGATGTTTTACAAAAAACAATATTTAATACTCATTAAAATAAACTAAGGGCCGGAAGATATTTTGTGGGGATGATTTCTACCAAATTTGAGGAACTTGGTGCCATTCTTCTTCATATACGTGTCTGCAGGATATTGAAGAGTACCTAGATCTTGCAGACGTCCAAATGTCCAAATAGGTTCCTGGCCATTAATTAATTTGGTTGAGTATACATAGCACGATATGTGCATATGGCAGGGTTGTCATATCACTCGTTTACTGTTCATCCAATAATCATAGTACTTGTAGACTACTCAAAACGATCGGCTGTCGAGTCGGTTACGCAATCACTGAAGAGATTTGCAACACAAGTTAAACATTTGTACAAAGGAAATGCACCTCATCTAAAGTTAGCTGAATATAAATACATGTGATATAAGATGTTCTGGACATTAGTGATTGAACTAAACTTGTTTTATGTTTTCAAAATACGCAACATCAGATGAAGTTTCGAGGTGCGGAACTGGGAAAATATTCGTATTATAGTCAATATCATATTATTTTTAGTTCAATGTCATGTATAAGGATGTTTACAGAATTGCATCAAAATATGCCAGCTGTTTTTAAATTCCAGATACTTTGCTGCTTTGTCGTTTAACGTCGCTGGCAAGATATAAATATTTTCAGCGTCTTTGATTTTTTGTGTGGAAGATACTTTAGAACATTGACAATTATATTACTGTGTAGAAGAACAAACATGCAACATATTATTGTGTACAGACCTATCTTCTAGCAGAACAAACATGCAAAATATTACTGTGTACAGAACTATCTTCTAGCAGAACAAACATTCAAGATATTACCGTGTACAGAACTCCTCCTACAGCTGGACCGACTGTCATGCCAAGACCCACGAACACTTCAATCAGACCCTGTTGGTTGGGAGAACAGACCACATACAAACATGTGTAAACATGTACCGGTACAGCGTGCGTGCGTGCGTGCGTGTGTAAACATGTACCGGTACAGCATGCGTGCGTGCGTGTGTGTTTGTGTGTGTGTGTGTTTGTGTGTGTGAGTGTGTGTGTGTGTGTGTGTGTGTGTGTTTGTGTGTGTGTGTGTGTGTGTGTTTGTGTGTGTGTTGTGTGTGGTTTTTTTACTGCTTTGACAGACGCCTTCCAGCATTAGCTGATTTCGGCAGACTGGTCCCTCGTTGTGTCTCACAGCATGGAGCTGGAGAACGTTGGACCTCCAGCCACATATTCAGCCACTTGTAGGTCACTGGGGTGCTAGGAATTCTACGTCAGACAATCCTTGGAGAAGAGCGATCATGAACAGCTCGAATGTAAATTTTAGTCGTCACAGGACCATGCCAATCCTTGGTTTCAAACCCCAGTTGCTGGATTGTGTGAACAACTGCCTCCCGACTTAGGCAAGCAGGCAAGGAAGTAACTCTTCTGGCGGGGACCACTACGCTTCTACACTTACCAGTATACGATATTATGTGTGTGTATATATGTGTGTGTGTGTGTGTGTGTGTGTGGCGCGAGTGTGTGTGTGTGGCGCGCGCGTGTGTGTATTTTGTGGATGGGTAGGTAGAAACAAACAAACAGAAGTCAAAAGCTAAAGACGTACGAAGACGGTGGTAAAGTTTGAACCAAATGCTTTTGCTGCCATGGAGAAGCTGGCTGTCTCCGTGGCTGTCACACCCAGTGCTAGAGAGATTTGCATGACGAAGCAGTATACCACAAACACTGTCCGGTCCCCCGTTATTGGGAGGTCACCAACAAACCTGAAATAGATCGTATGTCTCTGATGCACTCAACCTCCTACATTATCGTTAACAATATCACGTTTTGACAAATTTGAAAGTTACAATTCATATGATGTAAATCATAAAATCTTCTCGTTATTAAACTTTGGTAAGAGGTAGATTATCATCGTATTAGCGAAATGAAAGGTGTACGACCTCATCATTTATATACAATAATTACATATATGCTGCTATCCTGCTTGCATCAGTACCAGTCAATGCTCAGGTATATTGCAACATGCAGTGCTACACCTGTTTCAGGTTTCCTCTGTCATGAACTGATAAGCCGTGAAATGAGCAAAGCAATCTTGAAATCGACTCGAACTCTAAATTATAACAAGCTTCATTAAAATCAGATCCAAAGCAGAAGGTTGATCATATGTTCACGAATAAGGAGCGAAACACGACATTTGTTTTTTTAAAATTATATTGAATTCAAACCAAACCAAACTAAATTAGTTATTTAATTTGTTTCGACTTTATGCCGGAAAGAGGTAATGACACATTTATAAATAAGTAACTAAGTTACGTACCCGAACAGAATAGTGCTCCCTCCTGTGAAGAACACGCCGGCCAAGAACACGAACCTCGTGCCAACACGGCCCAACTGCACAACGTAGAAATAAACCAATCATAGCTTTGAACAGTTCCACGTGACAACGAAGTCCACTCGGAAATGAACTACATGTACGTTCTTGACGCCCCGGGATGACGTAACTTATTTGATGATTTCATTCACAACTGAAAGTTTTGTTCACAAAGCCCCATATAAAATTGTAGTTTTAACATGAAATCGTACTCGTAATATCGGGGCCAGAACCATCAACCTTGCATGGTGCAAACAGAAGCAGAGCAGCCATGAGGCGCCACGAAGAGCCAAGAGGGGCTGTTTGCTACTACGATTAGGAACCCAGTATCAGTGGGAGGGTCATATTTTAAAAATATTTTAACTAGAGAGAAGAATATATATACAAAGACAATTTTAATAACAATTTACAATTCCGATGTTCATGCTAAATTACCAGATATGAGATATTCATAAAGAGAAAGATTATGGAGCGCGGCGTCACTATTTATCGAAGTCAACAATGAAAGAACTTAGCCCAGCATTCTTAAAATAATATACTTACATATTTCCCTGCTATAGGTGAAAATATCATTTGTCCGAAAGCATAAGAGGCAAAGACCCAACCAGACATCGTCATGCTAACTCCTCGTTTTACCGTCTGCAATTATATCAAATTACAATTGTATAATTATCTACCACTACATGAAAATTTAATTATGAAACATGATACAATGTATGGGATAATATTCTCCGGGTTAACAATATAGCGTTATGAGCGTATATAAATGTTCACATTATTATTATTAGTTTTATTAATAATAATAATTATTATTATAATAATATTAGTGTTGCACGTGTGTATGAATGTGCGCGTGCGTACATTTGCGAATATTTATGGATGAGTGAGTGAGTGAGTTATTGTTTTACGTCACGGAATCTTTCACCCATACGTGACGAAAAATATTTAGTTATACTATAGATGATTTTAAATGAAAAGCAGCACACAAAACATGCCAAAAATGTATTAAAATTGAAGTAGGTGATAGAATACTAAGAATGATATAATAACAATTGGTAAAATGGAATTAAAAGTGTGAACACTTTGAGTGTAATTAATTTATGGATGAATGTGGAGTATAGCGATGAAGGTGTATCGTGCAATTAGACTCACAATTATAGATAGTCCCTAAAAGTGAAACAAATTATAGCTTAAGCGTTCTGAGCAGCTCGACCTGCAATCATCGACGTCAGATCACCGGGGAGTGTTCTACCTCTGAATGTAGGAGGAACTACTACTAGTGGCACCTAACCTTTTAATTGCATATAATATTACCTAAACGCGAACACATACACAGAAGACGTTATAGACTGCACGTACCTCTTCGGGGTAAATAGGAACCATGACGGACTCGCTCATCATTAAGACAAAACTCGTGCTGCAAATACTGATAATGATACACTTGTGTCTGCGGGAAAGTCGTAGGTACGAAAAACCGGTTTGGCCTTCCTCCGAGGAATGGTCATCACTCGGATCCGTGTCCAGACCGGAAGTACCCGAGGTGATCTGAATGATATGAAACATAATTATCATCATAATTGCTACATGTATACATTTTTTTCTTTCTAAAGATAATATCTGCAGGACGGTATTTGTAGCCAAATAATAGCTACGCTCCTGCTTATAATGATGGCATTTTTGTAGCATGAAGACAAATCTCGTTATTTTGATATATTCTCTCATTGTATATTTATGTTCATGCTACAACAGTCACAGGGACTTGTAGAGCGGACCCAGTGCATCTGACTTGTCAAAACCAGTCAACAAACTTAACTAAAAAAACACATTTTGTTTTAATATCCGTACGTCTGTTGGACTAGTAATGCATAATTTTGCATTCAGTTATGAACAATAACCCAATTTTAAATTTCATCATTTCGTTCACACACGAGAAATAGCACTCTTGTGTGAACGAAATGATCAAATTTAGAATTTGTTAAAAAGGATTATATTGACTGGTTTCGTGACAAAAGTTGCATCGTTGGTCTTTGGTACGTGAGTACTTACATCAGAGCTACTGTCATTACTGTTATGTCGGGACGAGGTTTGGTTTGGGATGTCCATTTCCTGGAAGCCATTTGATTGTCACATTCCGTGCTTACCCTGTAACGTATATATCCAGTACAGTTGAGTAGCAGAAGTAACAAAATATTGTTAAAGTGACAATACCATCATAGGTAAAAGGTAGAAAAAGAAGGAGTCATGATACATACATATTCTAATAAAACTATATATGAATGTATGAAAATATGTATATGTGTACGTGTGTGTGCGTGTGTATTCTTTTTTTTTTACCAGTTTGTTTACTAGTTTTTAAATGTAATATGTTTTAAGGCATACGAAATTTAATATGTTTTAAGGCATACAATCACGCTTTGTTGACACAGTTCATGGTCATACGTATATTTACTTGAAAGTGTGTAGGTTTGATTTGTCTACACGCAACAAGCTACATTTTCCGCATGTCCCACTGGTTTTCAATAAAATTAATTATCGCGCCTTGCACTATTAATAATACAGCTTTAGACAAATCTATAGACAGCTAAACACAAGAAGTACGAATAGATAGGCAACACGCACACAACAATAAAATTAAGGGCAGACAGATAGTTCGTAGGGAAGCTTTCTACCAGATTTCGGAACTCTGCTTGAGGAATCTGGCCTTTAATTACGAAACATTTTGAGTACGATTTCATGTTCAAGTTCAAATTTTATATGGGAATTTGTGAACAAAACTCGTAATCTCGGGGTATGGTGCCATTCTTCTTCCAATGAGTCTGCAACTTCTTGAAGTGTACTGGGAGCCTACGTTTGGAAATTCGTCGTCAAGATTTTATTTTTACAATTTTGAATTGGTGTTTAGAGTCGCTTTCAAGATTATTTTACATATCACGGCTTGTCAGTTGATCGCACGAGGAAACCTACATCTGTAGCGCTGAATGTTGCAGTAAACCTGCGAGCACCAGCTGGTACTGACAAGACCAAGGGTGATAACTGCATTGCCACTCTACAGACAGCGCGTCCTATCAATATCTCGCCAGAAAGGTAACTTTCGCGAACATTGAGGCCGGGCTCCCGGCGGTGTCAAGATAACATACAGCTAAATGTATATGTCCTAAAAAGTATATACTGGCTATTAATAATGTTGTTGAGTATATAAATATATACTATAGCTAGTAGCTCTATGTATATATTCGGTACTTGCATTTCGCAAAGGAAACATTAAGTAGGAAAAATATAAGAATACTGTGTTAAACCGTACTTATATTTATTCTGGCGGCTTATGATTTAAGTGCATTAAAGTACATCATGTTGTGCTCAGTATTTCAGCCACATAACATAAAATATAATATCAAAATCAACAAAGACATCATAAGCATGATAAGTTGGTCAGCACTCTGTAAATGAGGTTTTTAGTTAAACATGTCACTTGGTTAAGACGGGGAAATGACTTGTGTCGTTGCCGATACATGCGGGTCTTCATGGTGGTTCCTCATCAAGTTGGCAATCTCGTCAAGTTGGCAATCTCATCAAGTTGGCAATCTCGTCAAGTCGGAAATCTCATCAAGTTGGCAATCTCATCATCATATATCTTAGCGATTGGGGTGGTGTCTGTCTTGGCCCGGTGGACATTAACTGGATCCGATTCACTTGTCGGGAAGTAGGGACAGTTGGTTGGTTGGTCGATTTGCCACTTTCAAAATGTTATCAATCACATCATGGCTTGAGTAGGAACAGTGATTGTGCGTTAGGGACAGTGAGTGTGCGTGTAGGGACAGTGATTTCAGGTAGTTGGAACTGTGAAATCCCTGGCTTTTCAGAAATCCGGTACTATGTAAAATAGGTTTGTCGGGAAACCGGACACCTTCGTGACACGTAGTAAAGTGGAACAAAATGCGTGTCGCAAACTGAAGGCCACTGTAAGAGACTGCCCGTTAGTGGCTTAAGTTAAATACATGCAGTGTGGCACAGCTTAGTCAACTGATAACGCATAAAAGTACACACAGTTTTACAGGGCTGTTTAAATATGTTGTGCATGGAAAAGCTCAGCACAAAAGTAGCAAATGGTGCATAAAGCAGCTGATAAGCCCCAATATATTATGCTGCACACAATTGTTGACTCGGAGCAAGTTTACTCGGCTTGAAGTGATACACTTCAAACAATACAATAATAATAATAATAATAATAATATATTGTGTGGTATGCCTATTACAATTATCATTAATTAGTACGACAAAGTGTTTGTCATGTAACTTACAAAGTCACTAAAGAAATATCACATTTACTGATTGTTCGTAACTCTAAATGGCGCATGTTATACAACGCAATAGTTAAGACATATATCGCTGGCTCCAACTACAAGTAACAACTATTACAAAATCGTTGGGTTGCTGGGTTGTTAAGTCGCATGTCATTCGAGAGTTCACACAGACCATTATGCATACTTAACATTTGACGGATGTTAAGTAGGCACAATAGTCTGTGTTTCGAGGATGCCGAAATGATTTTTCAATAGTGTTATGGTATCCATATTCCGGCGATGGTAGTCACAATGATGGATTTGTCGATGTTATATTTCCATTCCCTTCCAACATTATATTTTGCAATTTACTCTCACTTTCTGTCACATCTCGCCATACAGTAGGACATCTCTCTTCCACTGATTCTGAATATATATTTCCATGACTATGTTACATGTTAAAACATCACTTTATATATACTTATACAACCTTACTATGGATATTAACATTCAATTATACTTGGTAAGCAAAACTACTGCAGACTAAAAGCCTGTCATTGCAAGATTGAAACAATGCATAGCGAATTACAATGGGATACATCGTACTAGTTATAGAGATAATCCCATTGACATATTTTTACAGTGAATTAGATAATTATTAGCTTAACTGAGCTGGGGCCAAGCTAAAGTGGCTAATGATGACTGGCCCACAAATATTTGATTCAGACGGTCTAATTTGTAAGACTTCATTAAGAATAGTGTAGCAAATATCACACTGTCACAATATCAAACTAGTCTTTGTCAAAGACGTTTCGTGGCAAATGTTTCGAATTTTTTAATGATTTTTAAATGTCTTTTCTAAATTGTGAATTTTTTTTTAAAATGTAAAAAATAATAATTAAAAATAATAAATATTGCCACGAAACGTCTTTGAGAAGGACAAGGTAAATACAAAAAGAAAGTGGCATAGTTATCGCCCTTGGTTCAATTGCATCAGTCGTGGAATGTTGGATCTTACTGTAACGGCACTGTTAATGTGTTCTACGATAGTCTGTATGTCACTGGATATTACTGTGGAAAACGTAGTTTCATTCATCTGTTCGCATTCATTCTGATAATATACTATTATAACAGAGTAAATACTGTAAATTGTTACCCTATGATACTATGGCCACTTAGTAAAACCTAAATTTCTGGGGAACAAAAATGTAAAGTGTTGTTTTTAATTTGCATCTTATAACACAATTGAGCATGTGGTTGACTTTCACCCTAGTGAAACGAATGTTAGTCTATTTTATTTTTGTTTTAATTGGGGTTTAGAGCCGCTTTCAAGATTCTTTCACTTACTAGTATATTATGGGTTGTCAGTTTGGGGCAGGAGGAAACCCGCAACATCCGTAGCGCTGAATGTTGCAGTAAACATGCGAGCATCGGCTGGTAACTGACAAGACCAAGGATGATAACTGCATTGACACTCTATA
>JAUTBT010063629.1:0-14459 GCA_032361225.1 Lepetodrilus schrolli
TGAATCGCTGTATGGTACTGACATTGTTGAGACTGAAATACCATGGGCGGCCTTAGCCGCAGAGTCGGCCAAACTATAGCAAGTATAGCAAGAACAAGTTTTCTAATTTGAAATTGTTTTATTTTCAGAGGACGAAAGACCCCGATCACGACATGAGCCTGACAGGTCACGGTCAAGGCCAGAGTATGAAGACAACTATTACTACTCAGAGCATGACCGATATAGCCGCATGTCAAGTGAGTATTTTGTGAAGTTCTTGTTCACTTATCTTTTTAGATTCACCATTTTCACTAAGAGAATGAGGTACCTTTAGATTTAAAATTTTTAAAAGCTCTTTTCAGTTCAATGTCTAGTTAATGTGGATACGTTATTTTTAGATATATTGGCTTACTTACCATTCTCAAATTAATATAGTGAGTAGCAGACTTAATAAGTAAAATTAACAGATTTTGAGTTGGTTGCACATAACGTAATCCGGCCCTGAGATTACGAAACTTTTTGAGCATGATTTCATGCTCAAGCTCTAATTTTATATGGGGATTTGTGAACAAAATTCTGAGTTGAGCATGAAATCGTACTCCAAATTGTTTCTTAATCTCTTAGCCTGATGGACCATACTAGTGGCAAATAAAATGTCAAACATGTATTGTCTCCTCTCAAAATATAGTACAATATATATTTATTTTAATGGTTTACCATGTGTTTACCATGTGTTTACCATCTTGACATGCGTCTCTGACAGATTATGACCAATACTACAACACACGATATCGCAACGAGCGGGACCAGTACTATGATTACTATTCACGGGACGCCAGGTACTCACAAGGCTACTATGATGAGATGGGTCATTACAGTCAAGGCTACGGACAGAGGTTAGTGCTTGCTTCCTTTAAAGCTGGTCTGGACGCGTGGTAGTGAAATGGTAGAATGTTTGGTTTTTTAATTGATTGATTGAATTAGTATTTTTGAGTGAATTAGTGGCTTTCGGAGCCAAAGGTTACATGGTAAAATCCTGCACTGGTATCAATGTTCACGGAAGTTACCTTTCTGATGCAATATTGATAGGATGCGCTGTCTGTACAGTGGCAATGCAGTTAGCATCCTTGGTCTGTCAGTACCAGCCGATGTTCGCAAGTTTACTGCAACATTCAGCGGTAAAAATTTGTGGGTTTCCTCCTGCCCTAAACTGACAAGTCGTGATGTAAGTAAAAGAATCTTGAAAACGTCTCTAAACCTCAATTAATATTTAAAGCTGGTCAAGATAATCTTTATATTGTTAGATGACCATGTATTCGATGCCAAACCAGGGCATGTGATTTTAGCACTATTCATTAGTGGAATGATAAAGTTTGCAATGATTGTTGTACTTTTTTTATAATGTTTCTTTTTGGTTACGTATGGGTGAAATATTCCTGCTGTAACGTATAGCACTAATTCAATCAATTTAATCATGATTCTGTTTTCATAATGTCACTGAATACCTCTAGAATGATATATAAATTTACATTCAAGTATTTTTTTGATTGAATTATTGATTGAGACGTCATGGGTGAATTTTAATTAGTGCTGTTGTGTCAGTGTGGAAGTTTGATTTGATTGTAGATACACTGATTACTATTGTACTGTGATTGTGAATATTCAACTAAGTACAAGTTGATTTGATTGTAGATACACTGATTACTATTGTACTGTGATTGTGAATATTCAACTTAGTACAAGTTGATTTGATTGTAGGTACACTGATTACTATGGCACTGACACCGACTACGATCGATACAAACAACACAATGTGTCAGGACATCACACTCCAGCAGTAGAAGAAGCAGGGTGAGAGAATTGTCTGCCATTTAACATACAAGAAGTAATAGAATGCTTCTTTTAAATTTAAATTTAATTTAAATTTAATTTTAGTCTTGACATTTAGGAGCTCATTTGTCATGAATTAATGGAATTGACATAGTTAACAATTTCACAAGCACTGTTAGTGTATTTTAATAGATATTTAAAATATTTTTTTGATAATTCAGTTCCCTTTGTCTGTCAGTAGCAGCTGGTTCTCACAGGTTTACTGCACCTTTCAGTGCTATGGATGTTGGAGGTTTCCTCCTGCTATAAACTGACAAGCCGTGATATAAGTGAAATAATCTTGAAAGCGGCTCTAATCCCCAATCCTAAAGAACAAACAACATATTGAGTTCTGTATCTGCCTGTTGGTTTCTGTCTGTTGGTTTCTGCCTGTCTGTCTGTCTGATGTTGACGATGTACCTTCCGTGTTCCACAGGGGAGATTACACGACAGGAGGAAATGGGTCACGGTCGTCCAGTCGCCAGGAAGACCCCAGGTCATATGGTCGTCGTGGATACAACTATGACTACGGCTATGATAACTATGCCTATGGCTATGATTATGATCCTAATTATCATCGTTATTATAGCGACGGTTATCAGCAAGGTTAGTGTCTGATGTTTATTTGTAAGTCGCGTTTAGTCTCGACTGCTAGGAAGATTAATTCCAAGAAAACCCTGTATATTTCCCAACAGAACCTCTTATTTAGGAGATTGAAATCCTATTGTTATTATCGTATATTTTGGGATTGAATTTGTGCTTAATATCACAGCAGGAGATGATACGTACTAATTTATTTAACTGACTTTAGATTATTCATAACAACAATCTTCTATCTGTATTCCATTTAGTTAAAATAGTTTTTTTTCAGTGAATTATTATATTTTTTTTTTAAAGAGTATCACTTTAACCACTCATTCTAGAAACTTCTGGAAGGATGACCCCTCCAAAGCACACCCTGCCCCATGTGCGACTGAGCTTTGGAGGCAGCGGTCAGCTGGTCAAGGTGCTGGCCAATCGCCCTGGCGACGGTCAGCCTGCTACCGTGGAGATCCACAGCTTGGAGGACATGATGGCAGAGACCACAGAAGCCACGGAGCTGCAGTCTTTCCCGGGGCCTCTCACCAGGTAACCATGGCAATGGGTGGGATGAGGTAGTCATGGCAACAGTGGGTAAAATGTGGAGTGCATTCTTGTTGTACTACATTTCACTACACTACGCTATTATTTTACAAAGTAGTGGTTGGCTGAACGAGTTTGTAGTAAATGTAGTGAAATGTAGTGGATCCTGAATGCAGCCCAGGGAAGAGATAAATAACCATGACACCAGTGGATAAAACTGGGAGAATGATGTCAACTAATTCCTTATGAAGTAATAGACTTCATGTTTTCTGAAATCAACTTTGATCAGTGACATAAAACATGCTAAATGCAACACTGTTTGAGCCTTCATACACAACATAGACTCTACAGCAGAATTGCAAAATCGTTTATTTTTCTTCCATTTTCTTTTATTGGTGATTAGAGCTGCTGAAAAATCTGCTGTTAGGTTTAGATGGTGTTTTGTTACAAGAACATGATAGTATTTTCTGATATTTTTTTTTACCCAGTTTATCTTCCACTTGATCCCACCAAATATGTTTTATATAATTGTGAAGTAACACAAATGCAATGCCAGAAGATAACACCACATTTTATTGACCAGGCCTGGTTTCTCGAAACAAACTAGATTTTGAGATTTTGCTCAGCTGAGATTTTACTCAAGTTACAGCAAAGAGTCAATGGGGGAAATCTCAGCTGAACAAAATCTCAAGCTCAAGTTTATTTCAAGAAATCTATGCCTAAACGCCATTTTTGTTAAAATCTAATAGATTGAAGGGAAAATTGTTTTTTAATTATTAAAATGATATATTTAAAAAAAATGAAAGCTGAATGTAATCAAATGTAACGAGATCTGCATGCGTAACCACATTGCTGTCTGCAGGGTGACCACCCACAAGAACGATGTACTGCAGTTCTGTCAGCAGAAGTCCCAGCAATGCAGCGAGGACATCAACATGGTAGATCGCGACTCTGCCCAACTCATCTGGAGGCTGCTGGAGCTGCTCATCAAGCAGAACGGGGTGAGTGAGATAGACGATGTGTTGGATCTGTGAACCGAGATACAGACCTGTAAACTGAGCGGAGATAACAGTGTCTGACTTTTAAAAGTCAGCAGAGACACAATCTCTGACCTGTAGATTGAGCTGAGATTCTTTATCACTTATTTCGACAAGAACGTTTTGAATGCATAAATTACATAATAGTAGACCACGTTGATTATCAGTCCATGAGCTGTCTTTTCCTTCCATGCGTTGTCTTTCCTTACATGAGACATGAACTGTCTGTACCGTGGCAATGCATTACCAGTGCTCTCAGGTTTACTGCAACATTGAGCGCCATGGATATTGTGGGTTTCCTGCCATAAACTGACAAGCCATGGCATTAGTGAAATAATCTTTTAAATGCCTCTAAACAATAATTTTCATGAGATTTGACTTCTCTTTGCAGTCTGTAGTGGGGACGGACATTGCTGATCTGCTCCTAGAAGGTCACCAGCCATCATCGCTGGAGTACAGCATGCTGGGAATGAAGGTGTCGCACAGCACCGAGAACCTAGTGGAACGAGTGGAGGAGGAGGAGGCATCCAGGGTCAAGGTCACCTCCGACAGGTCGATGGTATCAGCTGGGAGGTCACTGGAAGAAGTGACGGACAGGTTCCGCAATCTCCTGTTGTACGGTCGCAAAAAGGTGAATAGAAGATATTCCATCCAAAATATTATTTGAGATTATCTGAAAACGTATATGTATTGAACAGATGTAGAGAGGATGGGTGCAGTAGTGCGCACCCTCGACACAATTTTTTTGTTCTTTTTGAAGAAAAATAATAAAAAATATAGAAAGTTTTGTCATATATATTCATAATGAATATCACATCAGACATGCTTATATTGCATATCTAGGCACATACTTACAGAAAAATTGTGATCTCACATTTATGCCCCTTTCAATTTTGTGTATCTGCCTTTTTTTTTATGGAAGTACTGATATCCTCTTTAAAAAAGAAAATCCCAACATTTGTCACATATGGGTGAAATATTCCTGCTGCGACGTAAAGCACTAATTCATTTATTTAAAAATAAATAAAATCTAAATGACTGCCATTGAACGGTTATTGTGTTTTGTTAGTTAATGTAAGTACGCCTACTACCTATATCACCTTGTATGTTGCAGGATGCACTGGACTGGGCAATGAAGAACAACCTGTGGGGTCACGCTTTGTTCCTGGCCAGCAAGATGGACACTCGCACCCATGCTAACGTCATGATCAGGTAGACCATCAGTTGAGCATGCCATAAAATATGCGCATTACATTCAATAAGGTTGTCACATATGAGTGAAAGATTCCCGTTGCGACGTAAACCCCCCCCAAATAAAAACCCATAAAAACAATAGCTCACTCATCAATGAGGCTGAGGATACAAATCTTTTTGGAGTACGATTTCATGCTCATTAATTAAAATAATAAAAATAATTATCAACGGATCTGTAAACCAGGGAATGAAATAACAATGGCCTAATTTACTCACAAGTGTAATATTTCTTGCAGGTTTGCAAACAGCGCTATGAAGATGAACGACCCATTGCAGACACTATATCAGCTTATGTCTGGGCGGCAGCCAGCTGCAGCCACGGTTAGTAGTCTGCTATTTGATTGAATGGGAAGGGCGGGTGGTAGCGCAGTAGTAGAATGTTGGACTATGGAGCCAAAGGTTCCAGGTTCAAATTCCACCCCGGCATCAATGTTCGCGAAAGTTACCTTTCTGATGCGATATTGATAGGATGCAATGTCTGTAGAGTGGCAATGCAGTTATCATCCTTGGTCTTGTCAGTACCAGCCGGTGCTCGCAGGTTTACTGCAACATTCAGCACTACGGATGTTACGGTTTTCCTCCTGCCCTAACTGACAATTTAAAAAAAGAAAATTAGTTTTAAATGTTTTAAGGAATGGGAGGAAAAAAATGAAGAGCTAGAAGCTATGGGAAGTGGCGTGCGCACATGCACAAGGGTATAGAATCATGGGAAGAGGACCGCTAGAAGTTAAAATTAGATCTGAATCGGAGGATTCCCCTTGTCAATTTTTCTCCGACCAGATAAATAATACAGTATATGATGACTGGCTAAGTATACTCTCGAAAAGAGGAGTTATTCAAAATCTCCTTTAGTTGTATATTTATATGATGTCTGCGACTGTGCTTGCAGTGTGTGGTGGACGAGAGATGGGGAGACTGGCGACCTCACCTCGCCATGATCCTGTCCAATGAATCCTCCAAACCTGAGCTGGACCGGAAGAGTATCGCCACTCTGGGAGACACTATGGGTATGTCTCACCAACATATCTCCATATGCCTCGTTTACCTGCTGGCCTTGACATACATACCACTGATTATCATTTGGCTGGATCTGTGCTCGTTCACTTCTAATAAATCTTGATAAATGCACCTGGGTTCCGTTCCACAGAATGATTGTAGTGCTAGGAGTTGTAACTGCCTAAATATCTATATAGTGACTTGCATCTCTGTAGTTCTACGAATGGTACCATGTTCCTTTCTTTAATTAAGCAAAGAACGTTTGCACATCAGTTTAAACAATATTTCTTACAATTTAAGATAACGTATTAATTGAAAACAGGGTAGTGCCTATACTTTTTCCATATGATGTTTTTAATTTCCTTTCCATGCCTGTATAAAAAACGTTTTCTGTTACTTTGTGAATATGCTATGATTTCTTAGTACATATGATAATAATAATAATGATAATGATAATAATAATAATGTACACATTTACATTGGTTATGTCTTAATGGCATAGTTATCATCACTGCATAGTTTACGCTGACTCAATGTTCTGTTTAACTTGCAGCGTCTAAAGGCTGTCTCCATGCAAGTCACTTCTGCCACATGATGGCGCAATCAGACTTTGGGAGTTACGCCAAGAAGACATCGAAAATCGTCTTGATTGGATCATGTCATAGGTGAGTATTCGTCGACGATCTACTTTCGTCGCATCTGGGTGAAAGATTCCCGCTGCTATGTAAAACAATTACTCAATCACTCTGCTTTTCACAGTGGGTTGTCATGAAGCTTGCACCCATTTCAAGATTTGATGTTAGTCGATGTTCCATTTTTTATGATTTGTTTTTTTCAGTCGACCGTGGGAAGAGTTTGCAAATAATGAAGCTATTCAGTGCACGGAGGTATACGAGTATGCCCAGTCTCTAAGCAGCCACGGTTTTGTACTACCACATTTTCAGGTAAATATTATGCCACAGTTTTCTGTGGCAGTTTGGCCTAGGAATGTATATTTTCGCAATTAATTTTCATTAATTTGATATTTTGTCAGAATTATTTTCATTTGCTTTCAGGTTTACAAGTTCCTGTACGCTACCAAGATGGCAGAATACGGCTTGTTGCAAGAGGTATGGCACTTTGATAGCCACGCCATCCTGTCTAACTGCAAAACAATGAAAATATATTGGCCCCAACCAGAATTTTCATCTCCTGATACGTGATGCCGATTTTTGGACAGCATTTGCTCATACCCTCAGTTCACGAAACGTTTTTGAGGATCATTTTAGGCTCAACTTGAATTTTATATTGGGTTTGTGAACAAAAAAAGTCGAGGATAAAATAATATTCATGGGGTTGTGAGATTATGAAACGTTTTGAGTACAATTTAATCTTCAACTCAACGTTTTGTTAACAAATTCCCATTTAAAATTCCAGCTTAAGCATGAAATCGTACTAATAAGGTTTCGTAAACTCTGGGCCAGGTTGTAAATTGACCATCATATCTCCCTATGAATCATATATATCTAAAACGTTTTGTATATAAAAGTGAGTGATATTTTCAACAAGCGATGGCTGTGTACAAATCAGTTCCATTTCTCTGAATGACCGTAAGATTTGATTGTTTTCCAGGCCTTGCATTACTGTGAGGTGATAGCCACGTGCGTTCAGTCGTCACCTGCTTACTTCAGACCTCCGTTTGTAAAAGTTCTTTACGAGGTAAGTTCAACACACCTAAGTCGCCATTTGTTTTGGACACACGAGAGTCGAGTTGAGTGCTCCATGCGCATTAACACCAAACATTTTAAAAATTAAATAACAAGAACACAACTCTAGTGCTGACAGCAAGACTGATGTCTCTTGACCCTGTGAGTATGTTTATGTGTTGAGGGACTCCAGTTTTGCATTCTTGGCGTTTAATTTGAATTTCCCGCCCTCGATAACAATTGAAAGTTACCTGTTGAAGATGTCTATTGAAAGTGATAATATATATTCATTTTAATTAATTTTAATATTTATTGCCAACCAGATGGTTGCGGTGTTGTCAGCTTTAATTCGATTAACTGTAAAATTAATGGTCAATAACAAATTGAATTGAAAAATAAAATACAAGAATTGTATTTTCTGATACATGTATTGAACTGTTGACAAATTGACCACTGCCATGCTTAAGAAAGCCCAGTGTTCAGTGACTTGCTTTCTTTGACAGCTGGCCAACAGGCTTAAGTACCACGACCCTGAGCGGATCGACTCGGGAGACGACATGGAGGATCCCACGTGGCTACAGAACCTGAACAGGATTTGTCTGGGATTTGATGTGAGTAGGGGTCGGTGGTAGCGCAATGGTAGAACATTGGACTTTGGAGCCAAACGTATCCCAAATCCCATCCCAGGAACCCGGCATCAATTTCACAAAAGTTACATTTCTGACGTGATCATGATAGGAAATGCTGTCTGTACCATGGCAATGTAGTTACCATCCTTGGTCTGTCAGTACCATCCGGTGTTTGCAGGTTTACACCTGCCATAAACTGACAAGCTGTGATATAAGTAAAAGAATCTTTAAAACGCTCTAAACCCCAACTTAAAAATAATAGATTTTATTTAAATATTTTTGAAAATACATAATAAAAAATTGATCATTCACATTCTGTCAAACAAGGAATATCAATAGGATGCTTTTCCTATATTCCACTAGTATTATATCAGTGCCATGATGATGCTACAGAGGAATAAGTATTGTTAGCAATGCTATTATAATATTAATGGTGCATTTATTAAGTGCTGACCTGAGTTCCATGAAAGGGTCATGGGGGCAGGTGGTAGTGCAGTGGTAGAACGTTGGTCTTTGGAGCCAAATCAGTCCACACGTGCCATACTTTTTCTATAGCAGGAAATGACGTAAGCCTCGATTCATACGACCCTTTCGCCAAATGCAGGCCTGGATACTACAAAGTAATTACCAAACCTGATATTGTTGTGTATTGTTGTGTATTCCGTACAGGACGGGTCAATCCAGCCAATGTCGGGGAGTATCACCCCCGCCGTGTTCGGAGGGACGAGGGAAAGCAGCGAGAACGGCGACGTCGGGTACGGTCCCGGAGACTACAGCGCCACGCAGTACCAGACCAACACTGTGGATCAGCAGGGCTACAATCAGCAGGTGGCTCAGCAACAGTATACGGACGACCAGTACCAGCAGCAGCAGCAGCAGCAACATCAGGAACAGCAACATCAGGAACAGCAACATCAGTATTCAGAGGACCAGTGGCAACAGCAGCAACAGCAGCAGGTGATGGAAGGACAGACATATGTTCAGACACAACAGAACACCGAACAACAACAACAACAACAACAACAACAGTGGCCACAGCAACAGGTCACACCAGATCAGCAGACGCAGAACTGGAACAATCAGTATGGTGAGTTGCCTCCCTTGTATGTTTGCTTCATGTGCTTATGCAGCAAGGCCCCGAGATTGTTAAATATTTTTGTGTACGATTTCATGCTCGCAGGTTTACTGCACCATTCAGAACTACGTATGCTGCAGGTTTCCTCCTGCCCTAAACTTGACAAGCTGTGATACAAATGACAGAATCTTGTAAGCTGTTTAAAAAATGCTGCAAGATTCAAGCCACCATTTCTTGCTAGAACATCACTCATTATGTTGATATACAAACTGTGCAATAAATGATATGCAATATTATTGAATTATGTTGAAATTATGACATACAACAGGGTCATAATGTGATTCTTCTACAGTGTTGGAAATTCAGAAAATAAGAAAATAAGAAGGGGGGGGGGGGTTGGTGGGGTGTGTTCCTTCTCCATAGGCCCAATGTTAATATGTTAATGTTGATCAAATCTGTAATTTGCAGGGGGTGCCATAGATAGATTGCATATTTTCAAATTGACCCCCTAGGACCCCCTTTAATTCGAACACTGTTCTACTTTCACAGCAGACATGTACGGTAATGCAGGGTACAACCAGCACAACACTGTCGGGTCTGACCGCATGTCGACCCAGCGAGACAGCGTCGTCTCCAGCCACAGTGTCTCGTCCAATCACAGCGTCGGTACCACCGGAGACCACGTGGATGGCCCGCAGGAAGTGTCTGAAGCTCCGTCGTCCACGTTTGATTATTTTGGAGCAGTCACTGTGCCGGTATGTAGCTCTCCTGTTTAGAAATCAAGAAAATTCTGTTCACACGTCAATGGAGAGAAAAAGAACATGTATTTATATTATCAACAATTGTCAAGTTATTTCCAGGAGATAAATCGTCCAAAAATGTCTAAAATTCTGTTCATGCTTCAATGGAGGAGAAATATTTCTGTAAATTCTTTAACGAATGTATTACAACTTTCAGGGGAAGATAGTAGCTCCACCACATCGGTACCGCACCACATCGGGGAGCAGCTCAGTGGGCGGCGGGGGGCGGCAACGGACGCTATCTGCCAGCAGCACAGGAAGTGTTAAAGCAGCACCGCCTAAACCAAAGACCGACTCCAGTGCAGGCAGAAAACAGGAAGGACCTTCGTCTCCTAAGAAAGATCAGGTCAGTGCTGTGAAACAGACTTTTTGGAGCGGGTGGTAGCACTTTGGTAGAACATTTGGACTTCAGGGCAAAAGGTCTCTGGTTGAAATCCCGCCCCTGGAGCCCGGCATCAATGTTAGCGAAAGTTACCTTTCGGATACAATATTTATAGGATGCGCTGTCTACCGTGGTAATGCAGTTATCATCCTTGGTCTGTCAGTACCAGCCAGTGCTCACAGGTTTACTGCAACATTCAGCGCTACAGATGTTGCAGATTTACCCCTGCTCTAATAACTGACAAGCTGTGATGTAAGTGATAGAATCTTGAAACTGGCACTAACACCCATTTGTAAAATAAATTAAAAAAGGAGGAATTTAAACAAAAATATTCCCGCTGCAACGTAAGGAACTAATTCAATCAATGAAATCAAATATTAATGGAAGGAGTTACCTTTCTGAAGCAATTATTATAAGATGCGCTGTCTGTACTGTCAAAGTGCCATCATCATCAGTAACAGCTGGTGCTTGCAGGTTTACTGCAACACTCATTGCTGTGGGTGTTTAAGGCTTCCTTATGCCATAAACTGGCAGGCCATGATCTGAGCAAAACAATCTTGAACGCAGCTCTAAACCACAAAACAAACAAAGCAAAATTGACAATTTGTGGTAAAAGAGTGGTACATTCTTGAAAGTGGCTCTATACCCCCAATACAAGCAAAGGAAACTGGACAAATTGTGGTAAAAGCATTTCTTGCTGTTGATTGCAGAACAAGGCAGGCTGGTTGGGTAGATGGTTTGGTGGGACTAAGAAGAAAGAGATGCATTTGCCAAAAGATGACAAGCAGTCTGTAAGTACCATTACCAAGTGTTTATGTTGCGTATGGGTGAAATATGCCTGCTGCGACTTAAAGCACTAATTCAATCATTCTTTCCGAGTGTTTAAATACATTAAGGTTGTATCTCCTGTAAACCCGATGGACGTATTGGCCAGCCCAACCAAGCTACTGCCACCAACAGTTTCCTTTGTGCAATTTACTACCCATTTGTCCATTATGAGTGAAATAGTCCTGCAGCTACATAAAACAACAAATGGATCAATAATTTTTGTAATATGCACATGTTTTATGTGTATCGCTATTATTTTATAATAAAAATAATATTGCGTATATTTATTAAGGTATACTGTACACAAATTCCACACTTTAAAGCCATCCTCGCACTCCAGCTTCATTCCGTACCTATATCTCACTTCATGTGGTACCCCTGGTACACAACCAGAGGGAAACTTGCGCAAACACCCAACCAATGAAATCATTTTCCCGATGAATTTGGTGTAAAAATCTATCCAATGAAATCTAGTTCTATTTTAACCTCCTAAAGTGTTTACGCAAGTTTCCCTCTAGATCTGTGCCAGGGTTACAACATGAAGTGAGTCCTGAACAGAATTAAGTACCCCTAGGGTGCAAGGGTTCTTTAAAGCATGCTCATAGCACTACATTATTACCCTGGTCAAATGGTCAGTATGTGCCCACCTTCCTTCTCAACTTCCTGGGGAGTATGCAACCCAAGCTGCTGTTTTCCAGTGCTAGAATGTTAGCATGTTGTGATATATTGCACTTAGAGCATGTTTATCATTGATTATAGAGCTAGAGCATGTTTATCATTGATTATAGAGCTATATAAATAGACTATTATAATTCTGTGGAAGTACACCTCTATTGACTAACTATTGTATCCACTATGGCCTGCTACTCGATGGCCGACTGTCAATGTTTCGTCGTTGTCTATGTAGATCGTCTGGGATGGAAGTAAATGGGTGAACACTGATGGCACCGAGGAAGATAATGGTAAAGCTGCCATGCCACCGCCAAAAGATGCTGATCTCATGGGTATGTCAGCCAATATTTACACTTTTCAGCAAATTTTCTATAATAAATATCAGTTTCTATTTGTATTTGGGAATGTACCCATTATGTAGAATGTTGTATGATTCTCTACTTTTCATTTAATGAAGGGCAAGTGGTAGCACAATGATGGAACGTTTGGACTTTTGAGCCAAAGGCCCCGGGTTCAAATGTCGTCCCAGCAGCCCTGCATCAATGTTCAGAAATGTTACCCTTCTGACGTGAGATTGATCTCTTGATAGGATGTGCTGACTGTAGATTGGCAATATCATCCTTGGTCTATCAGTGCTCGCAAGTTTACTGCAACATTCAGTGCTACTAATGTTGCGGGTTTCCTCTTGCCTGTAATTGACAAACTATTCCATACTCCAGGTCAAATTTTATATGGGGATTTGTGAACAACGCTTTTGAGTTCAGCATGAAATCGTACTCAAGAAAAGAAAAATAATCTCGGGGCCAGATTTATGTATGTTCCAGACTGGCATTACAATGTGGTTTTTTTCCTGATTCAGGACCCCCCTCTGCTGCCCCAATGCCAGCCATTCCACCAACCGGAGTGGCCTCATCTGGCAACAAGTTCTCACGACAAAAGGGCAGAGGTAGGTGGAACAATGGAGGATTTAGAGTACCGGACCTTGGTTCACAGAACGATCGTGTTAGTGTATAGGAGTTATGACTCTTGTAGTGCTATGATCATTTTGTGGAAAAAGACCCTGGTTGATTATGACCAGGCTGCTTGAGGTAGCTCAATGATAGAACGTTGGGCCGGAGGCCATGGGTTCAAATCCTCTCCCGGCCTCAATATTTGTGAAAGTAATCTTTCTGATGCGATCATGATAGGATGCGCTGTCTGTAGCGTGGCAATGCAGTTACCATCCTTTGTCTGTCAGTACCAGCTGGTGCTTGCAGGTTTACTGCAACATTCAGCGCTATAGATATTACGGGTTACCTCCTGACCTAAACTGACAAGCCATGATATAAGTGAATGAATCTTGAAAGCGACTCTAAACCCCAATTCAAAAAACGAAAAGAAAAGAAATTATGTGAGTGTCATGTTAAAACAATAAGAAAAAAAGAAAGGAAAAAGAAAATGGCTGCTTGCCGTTATGTACAGTTTGTATGTACAGTTTTTCACAGTTCTCACATTGTACAGGACTCGACAGTCGGGATTGTCTTCACCTGCCCAGGACAGATATCATCCACAGGTGGACAAGTGAAATAGCCCAGATTTACAAGCCCTTTACCTACATGACAAGTAGCTCCATGTCCGACTGGACACAGGGGCAGTAGCTTCAAAAAGTTAATGTAGAGCCCGGTCGTAAGCAGATCTGGATGATATTGCTGAAATAACATTGTATTTCTACCTGCAGGAGCTCGTAACCAGTATGTGGACGTGCTGAACACGAAGTCCACGCCCGCTGCCTCGGTTCCCAGCTCTCTGTTCAACGTGCTGCCCCCTACCGCCGAGGCGACATATGGGTCAGCCCAAATCTTCAACCCAGCAGGCACTGGTCAGTAAATTCTGGACACTGGCAATTTAAGTGTGTCTCCACCTGTACATATCTCTTGTTCAGGAGGAAAAGTTTCAGATTTCTAATGATCTTTTTTTTACCATAGCAATGCAGTTATCCTTGAAAACGAGGCGGGTGGTTGCGCAGTGATAGAACATTGGACTTCGGAGCCAAAGGTTCCAGGTTCAAATCCCATCCCGCGGGCCCGGCATCAATGTTCGCGAAAGTTACCTTTCTGACGCGATATTGATAGGATGCGATGTCTGTAGAGTG
>JAUTBT010063640.1:0-14458 GCA_032361225.1 Lepetodrilus schrolli
ACAGACATCGCATCCTATCAATATCGCGTCAGAAAGGTAACTTTCGCGAACATTAATGCCGGGCCTCCGGGGCGGGAATTGAACCTGGAACCTTTGGCTCGGAAGTCCAACGTTCTACCACTGCGCTACCATCCGCCCCTAGTCACACGATCTCGGTCGTTGCGAATTGCATTGCTTGTACGTTCACACGGTACAATTCGACGCATCGTTACAACCGATCGACTCGTGTGAGATTTATCTGTGACAATGATATCGCAGATATTTTCCATATTGGCAGACATTCGCGAAATGGCAATATGTATTTCTATTTTTAGCGACATGGTCAAACTCCAAATATCCCGGAAGAAAGTCCAATATAAATTATCTTTCATGTATATACAATGCTTCTCATGTTTATGTATTCACCAGTCAATATGTATTTCAAGCGAGCTTCAATCTATTTCTAACTGATCTCTTCAATTGTAAAACTGCAAGTTCGCTATAGATAAAGTTTACTTGCATTTACATTTACTATCGCTATTATTTCCTTATTGAACTGTATGATGATTAGTTGTACATATACGTTATTACAATGTTGACAACTGCGCATGTCAAAACGGATATTTATACTGCCGCACACGAGGGTCTCATGCATGATAGTTTGTTTTTGAACCTGACAGCGTAAGGACAATTTCGTGGCTTGAATTATTTAGAGGCAGACTAATTAACCTTGAATATCTCGATAATTTCCAACCTCGGAAATTTCAGGGTATACGGTAGATATAATATACGTGATGTGCCTGATCACATGATGTGAACGAATTTTTCAGGATATTTTCCCGACGGTGTTGAAAAACGGCATGTATGCAACAGTTGCCCCACTAGAAAGATGTCTGAGCTAGCAGATATGAGCGAGCTGTACAATTCGCCTTAAACCCCATCAACACTATTATCAAATTATAATACACATGGTATATACAATGACTTCCAGTTTCAAAACTGTCTGTTAAAGATATGAATCCACACTAGCCGGACATTGCATTTACAAATATTGTGGAACAATCATCCACATTCAGACCAATTAATCAGATGGCGCACGACAATCAAGGCTCAATCTGGCATGCTGGCTAAGATGGCCATTTGTTTGCATGGCTCGATCTGCCGATCATTCACTCTCCCAGGATAGTCGACCAGAACCTCGCCGTAAACACACACAACAATCAAATTGCTTATTCCTGACTCCTGGGAGGGCAATTTGTACAGAGAACGACTGACTGTGATCAGTCTCAAGCTTCAACTCGCTTGTCCAGATACTTATGTCCTCGACTGGATGATAGAGTCTCTCTGATGGGCCCGGTGGTAGTATTGGGACGGTGATAGCAGGTATCTATGACCAATAATCTGTTCTATGTCCATCGAATTAAACACACGCACCTCATTGGTTCCAAGGTTTCAAATGAAGATCGGTAAACCATGAGAGTATATAGGATGCTGCAGCTACGTGTACATTACGAGTACAGTGAGGGTACATTGTAAACACAATGTAGGTTCAAACAGGGTACGGCATACTGCTGGTACTACAGGTAACGTACACTTAGGGTACAGTATGGATTCAATCCAGGTACATATATTCTACGGCAATGGGCAGCAAGGGTAGAGATACTAGTATGTCAGAATGTGAGAATGTCAGAATTACACCTCTATAGCGGCAAGGTAACAGCCATGAGACACTGATACCACCGATGCTCATCTCACAGAATGGCGGAACATCCTACAATATAGAATTAATGTAAATTGGTTTTCAATGAGAGTTCTAATATTTGCTTATAGAGGTTAATTCAATCGATGGTCACGTGCAAATTAGTACGCTCTATATCGCAGAGAGTGAGAGTTTTTAATTTAAAAGTTCAATTTTGAGTATTTCCCCAATACAAGGCCGGTTGGAAAATACCATCTCAACAAACGAGGAACTACACGTAAATTTATCAGGAAAGCAATATCCATATTGATTGACAACAGAGATGGTAATCAGAAAATACTATTACTGATCTCCACGGAGTAGTTGTCTTAGAAAGAAGTCAGTATGACCCGAGCCATTACACAACTGTTCCCCATGTCCGATTCTCCATGGTGTAGCGTGATTGCTACTCCGTGAGATTCTCCTAGATTATAGCGGTCATAAGAGCAACACTTAGATACTTCTTCCCGATTATTACGACAACGGTTATAAGAGTAGCATATAGATAGCAACGTGATTGATTCGGAGTAATACGTTAGATCGTCCATACTATGAGATATTACAGTACAGGCTGCTGTACAGCATTTGTATTATATACTGTGACACACTACAATGACATAGCCATAATATACGTATTTACATGCACATGTATACATACACAAATATGCCATTGAACGCAAGAAACAAAATTAGCCAGACCATTTTTTACATTCGATTTAGTGCTAAATACTTACATGTACCATTCTTTTACAATTTATATAGTCCGATATAAAACACGGATAACGACACTTTATTAATAATAAAACTCATTTGATGCTTTATTAATCTGATTGCAATATACTGCTACTTTGCTGTCGAAGAGCTGCACACAATAATCCAGGAACTATATTGACTGCCCCTTTGTAATTAGTCAAATGCCATCGCAGATTAAAGCCAATAATCGAACTCTGCACTGTCCTCTTATTATGAGAACATACCGTACATAAAGAACTAACAGACTGAGTGAAGTCGAACGAAGAGCCGCTGACGTTAGGGTGGTGTTAATCTTGTTAGAAGACCATTTTACGTCGCACTGTCAATTTGAAACTGATTACTAATGTCAATAGAGTAGTGTCTTTCTGTAATTCACTTGATTTCGACAGGCCCTGCCAGTTGATAGCTTTGATTGATAAGCTACGATCAGCTCAAATTACAGACTGGACTATGTATATATTATCTGATAAACATTACATATATATGTAATGTTGGGAGGGCGCTTTATTGAAAGCTCAATACTTCAGTAAACAATTGTCAGAGTCAATATTTGGTCTGACCAACATGAGGAGCGCAACATCTGGCTGCATACTCGAAATTAAACACAAATGTTCAATCGGTGATAGATATAGTGATTTTGCAGGCCAAGTAAGGTAATGCGTTCCTGGCCCATTAAGTTAACTGCAACGCGGGCCTTTCGGGGATGAGCATTGTCATCTCGATAGACAAAATGTCATCCTGTTTTGTCAGCCACGTGAACAACAACGGGCCTTTAGATTTCATCAACGTATCTCTAACCTGTAAAGTTGCCACGGATGATAACCAAATCTGATCTTTAGATTTCATCAACGTATCTCTAACCTGTAAAGTTGCCATGGATGATAACCAAATCTGATCTCAGATTGTGTGTAATCCCACCCCATACCATTACACTGCCACCCCCATATCAGTCATGTTCCTGAATAGGGTTCCTTTATTTTGTGTGCTTAGTATAGATATTAACGTGTACTGCCACCATTGATAACAGTTGTACTTATTGTACATTATTGTAGCCTATCTGATGCAAGATATTAAATATCATCCGATAAGCTAACAACAGCGGTGTGATTTCACCCTGCTATTATATAATTTCTGCGTAAATATATTTGTATTTATAACTCTATAAATCTGCTCCAAACTTAATAAATAACTTAATTAAACAGGAATATCACTGGTATTAAAATACATTATGATCCATGACTATTTGTGTGTGTGCTCGTTAACATTTAAGATATTTAAAATACATCAGGGATATAATATGATATAATAGGATCTACACAGGAGAAATAATACATTTTATAGTTAACTTACTCACATTAAACAAACTAACACACGTTGCATTGTGATAGTATTATCTTACTAGTGGTTACTTAAATGCAGGTAAATATTATTTTTAGAAAATATAACTAATCAATACGATAGCAAACACTCATTAAATGAGACGCTTATAGAGATATTCCGGAGATCGTGTGTTCCACAAACTGCAAACAACGGTTACAACAGTTTAATATATATTAAGACATGGTGGTGGGCCTTTAAGCTTCTGTCATATTTCCACCGATCAATTTTAGCTTCAGTGATAATGAAGTCACAAGATGGCCGCCAACTTTGACGTTCTACAGAGGTCGAGCAAGGTCCTACGGCAGAATACAAAAACTTAATCAAAAGCTCCCCATGAGATTACTAGACAAAATTAATTCAAAAACATATCAAAAGGAATGGATAATATTTTGTAACACAAACACATTTCGCCATTCAGTGAGCTTTGTTCTAGGATGGAATTTTTTGCCCCAGCCTCCACACAGCTCTCGTCCAAGATAGGATGACACTATTGGGTAGGACCCGCTATAGAGCAGGGAAGTGTTTTAGCACGGCGTACAAACAGAACGGCCGGTAACTCCGTAATCTTCCATCGATTATTCAAGAAGCGGGGGTTATTTTAAACAATGACAGCACGAATATTTCTGATTGTGAACACGAATGTTGATGATTGTAAGCACGAGTGCATCTGATTGTAAGCTAAAATGTTTCTGATTGTACACGCGAATTTTTCTTATTACAAATAAAAAGTATTTCGCAAGTGCGAATATATTAGAGAGTTTGAAGCTTTCTGATTGGAAATTGTTTCTAATTGTATGCACGAATGGTTCAGACTTCAAGGACGACTTTTTATGATGATTTATTTGAGTGTTTGTTTAAAAAGATGTTTAATTGATAACAAACCAATATATTTTGTTCTTGTTTTATACAAACACACATACGCAACTCAGACATGCGCGCGCGCACGCACACACATACATACACAGACACACACATATATACACAGACACACATATACACACACAGACACACACACACAGACACACACACACAGACACACACAGACACACACACAGACACACATACATACACATACACACACATACACACAGACACACACAGACACACAGACACACACAGACACACAGAGACACACACACGCAGACACACACACAGACACACACACGCAGACACACATAGACAGACATACACACACACGCACACACACATACACACACACACACACACACACACACACACATCTCAACTGATGTTCCTCAAGGTAAATGTCAACTAGCTCTCAACCTTTACTTTTATTGAATTGGGTTTTAAATCCGCTTTCAAGATAATTTCATCTATATCACGGCTTGTCAGTTTAGGGCAGGATGAAATCCGCAACAAGCGTAGCGCTGAATATTGCGAGCACCGGCTGGTACTGACAGACCAAGGATACCAACGGTTACTGTATATCCAGGCAGAGTAGTGGTGTGTTCATATTATTCATATCACTGGGTCGAGTCCATAACCTTGATGTAAATCCATACCTTAGTTTAGAAAGAATTTACAACGCGGATGACATTCATAGATATCACACAGTTGAACTAAATTTAAAATGCTGTCAGTTCACTGTATACTGTTTCCCCAAAATGGATCGGCATTAATTCTGGGGGATATTAATTAATTCAGGAAAGCAACTAAACCCAAGAGCCGAGAATTATGGACGACCACCTATGGTGACTTACTCACGTGGAGGCATAATTAACCCCTGTTACCATATCAACTAACAGTGTTCTGAGTCTACTTTTCCCAGTCAGTTGTTATTGGTAAGAACGTGTCAGTTATCAACATGGAACTCAAGATGTTGCAAGTAAATATCCCACAAGAAGCCAATGCTCAGTCCAAACACTGAAAAAAACAAACTGCGGGACAAATTGAGTCGGGAAACGAGCTTCCCCCGTCTGGTCTACTGTTGCCGTACGCTGTGCCGCAGGCAGTCAGCTGTCGATTATCTAGGATTAATGAAGTTATTTAATCTTTGACCAGAAAAAGCCAGCGAAAAATTGATTTAAATTCCATGATTAAGGGGTAACCAGATACGAAAGCGGCAATCCCGCTTCCTAGCGGCAAAACGGCAGACTAATACTCAGGCAGATTGGGGCAGAGGCGGGTGTCCACACGATGACAAGACGCTAGACCTCCACGAAACGTGCCAGAATAACCCGGTCTGACTGACGACATAATATGTACATCAAACTTCAAAGGCACTTGTCATTTGTGCGCTGTAAGTATAATGCTATACCATGTAGGGTATAACATCTGCTTCAAACATCACATGAAATACGCTCTGTGCTACAGGTGTGGTAAGAAACATGTTCTTACTGCACTAACATGCTGTAAATGTCATAAATGTAAATCCGCATAAAACATGGCTTTTTTTCGCAGTTTACTAACACACAACTATGTACGAGACACACGTCAACGGTGTCTAGTAACTAATGAAGTGAATTTGTCAGCATAAAAATTCGAAATGTATTTGATTGGCTTTGTTAATTACCTCACCCACCGCTTGTAATCCGCCACAAAAGAATACGTCAATAGAAGCTCTCAACTCTAACTGATATGCCGATAATTTGACATTTCAACGGATGTTATCAAATTGTTAAAGTGCTCTCATTGGTACGTTACATTCATTTCCGACGACTCTAATTACCGGGTGATGTGCGGAATTCGCACCAGCTTTTTGTGGCCAGAAGGAGACTTCAAAGGAAGTCTACGCGGACTGCAATTCATCTCGTCGTCAGTTAGAAACACTCACTGTCAGGTTTCTTCTTGCTACATGAAATCTGCTTTACCTCTCCTGGGCACCGAGCCGGTACAGCCACACACATCGCTAGGGGAGATAGTTCACTGACTTGTACACGTTAATACAAGTCCACTTATAGCGAAATGTTAATACATGAGTCCACTGATAGCGACACGCCCATACAATGCATATAATCGACTGGCTGCGACACATCAAAATAATGTACTATTAGTCCAATGACTGCGACACGCCAATACAAGAGACTGCCGACATACACGCCAATACAAGAAAGAATATCCACCGACTGCGACACATTTGTACACTGTAGATAGTCCACTCACTGCGACACGTTAGTACAATGTAAATAGTCCACTGCGACACACCAATACAATGTAGATAGTCCAGTGACTGCGACACGCTAATACAATGCATATAATCGACTGGCTGCGACACATCAAAATAATGTACTATTAGTCCACTGACTGCGACACGCCAATACAAGAAACTACCGACAGACACGCCGATACAATGTAGATAGTCCACTGCGACACACCATTACAATGTAGATAATCCACTGCGACACGCCAATACAATGTAGATAGTCCACTGAGACACGTCAATACAAGGTATACATTGTCCACTTTCTTCGATACGCCAATACAATTTATAGTCCAACGGCTGCGACACGCCAATACCAGTAACTGCCGACTGACACGCTAATACAAGGACGATTGACTGCGACACGCCGATGCGATGTAGATAGTCCACTGCGAAATGCCAAAATAATATATAGATGGTCCCCTGACTGCAATACGCCAATACAAATTACATAGTCCACTGATTCCGATACGCCAATATACTACAGTGCATACACAATGAACACACTTTTTGCTTTTATTTTTATTTTTATTAACGCTGGGGTCTGAGTGGCTGTCATCCTGGTATCTAATACTGTCTTTGATCTCTTTACTCAAACATCGCCCAACTTCCGGTACGATTGCATTCGGTTCAGTCCGTGTCATGGACGTGACAAATGACACACATTCCCGCGGTTTTTGACGCAGCAATCACTGATACATGTGTCAACACAACCTGTTCTTGTCACTATCACAAAACCTATAATCCTATTCATTTAAATAGAGCCCGTGTTTTTTTCCAGGGTCAAGGCCGATTTTGCTTTATGTTTTCGTGAAAACGGACCATAGCCCCAGTAGATTCTGGTTATGTACCATCACCAACATGTGCATTGACGATTTAACAGTGTTTTCAACATTTCCACTATATAATTCTCATTGTTGCTGTTATGTGTAATTAATTATTTATCGTGTTTGTAAGCTATCGACTGCTTTTCCGTAATATATACTACTAGTATATTATGTTCTAATATTTATGATACACCTGCTTTGTATATTTAAAAAAATGAAAGCTAAGGGTGCAATACTGCATGTAATATATAGATGTTAAATTAGATGGACACTGATTTCGGATACAGAGTATAGTGACCCGGTCGAAATCGTTCACAGAGACATGTGACGTAGAAACCAAAACAGCCAAATGAAATGTTAAAAACACTGTTAAAGAGCCATTGCACATGCTGGGGATGGTACATAACCACAATCTACTGCGGTTTGGGTCCGTTTTCACGAAAACATAAAGCAAACTCGGCACCTGTCATTTATTAATTTTAAAAAACATGTGATGTATTTAAATGAATACGACTATAGTAAAGGTACAATCAGATAGTTGCAGCCAGTCAACTATAACAGAATAATACATGAACAAAAGTATATTTCTTAATAACGAAGTGTATACATAGTAATGACCTTTAGATACTAGTATATTAATTTAGAATAAACTTAACCATTTACAGAAGCTATTTTGTTTGTTTAATAAGTGAAATAATGACATATTTAAATACATAATGATATTCATCTGCAGTTGAAGCGGAATTTCAATGTAGAAATTATCTTTCTTCTTTTGGAATACCAACACAAATGTATTTTAGATATAATATTCCTGTCGATTTGTGTAGAAAGCACTTTTCTTCCCATGAAATCACGAATGCCATTGTCGGTACCCATCTTCTCCAAAAGCAGTGACAGATTAATGCATTGACAGAATCACTAGTTTTAATATAGCATCTAGGTTAGTTTTACTCTTCAATACCAAGGAGTGTAACAGAAATGAATCAAAACTTAATTTTCGAGATCCTTCCTATTTCCCCGCAGACGACCATGACCAATGTCAATATGTCGTCATCCTCGTGCTACTCTTCACAGGAATTAATCCAAGGAATTAATGAGATTATCTAAAGTCTATATCCAAAACGCACTACAACACACACACTGAAGCGCTAACACGAGCTATCTGAAGTACAGACTTTTAACCTATTGCAGTTATAGAAATAGCTGGAAGTATTTTTCTTGGCTGCCACGACATATCAGACATCGCTAAAAGATAGTTTAAGTTTGATGATAGAGTGCGTTGTTCTTTTCAAAACGATGCTCGTGCTAGATAGAGAGCGCTGTTCCGTTCGCTGGTGATCTCGTGCAGGGGTCGTGACTTCCCTGGCTCTGTTTTAGTAGAGCTATCATCACAGGAAGAGACAGTTTTATACATTGTTTTCAAAGATAGCGAGAATGTGGAAGAAAACACTTAGCCTTCGGCGTATTGATCGCACGTTGAAAGAAGCTCCAAGCTCATGGCGTACCAGGCCTTAGGAAACTCGCTCAATTTGAAACGATGTTTGAACACAGATAATTCCGAGTGATTTACAATTAAGCGGATCTTCTTTTTTTCGATGATTTTTATTTCATGAAATCTCTCTGAATGTAGATGAAATTTAGATAGCCGACGGGAAAGTGTTATTATTTCTGGTAATGGAAGGTCATGCCGCCTGAGTGACTGCCGTAATGGAGTGGCCCGACGAGAGCGGTGCATGATGGAAAGGTGACATGCGCAGTAATGTGTTTGTTGGGTATAGGTCAGGTCTCCGACATTTAAGGTCAGTATTGAAAGTTATGCCAATAATTCTGACAGTATAATTATGAGTGTCAAAATAATTATTTACATCTTACGTGACTTTCTTCCGTCGGTAGTCAATGTTTCCAAATGCCTGTCTATCACAATATACTGGAATACGTCTGTTTGTCCAGCAGTGTTCTGTACGTCTGTTTGTCCAGCAGTGCACTGTTCGTCTGTTTGTTCAGCAGTGTACTCTACGTCTGTTTATCCAGCACTGTCCTGTACGTCTGTTTGTCCAGTAGTGTCCTGTACGTCTGTTTGTCCAGCAGTGTCCTGTACGTCTGTTTGTCCAGCAGTGTCATGTACGTCTGCTTGTCCAGCAGTGTTCTGTACGTCTGTTTGTCCAGTAGTGTCCTGTACGTCTGTTTGTCCAGCACTGTCCTGTACGTGTTTGTCCAGCAGTGTCCTGTACGTCTGTTTGTTCAGTAGTGTTCTGTGCGTCTGTTTGTCCAGCAGTGTTCTGTACGTCTGTTTGTCCAGCACTGTCCTGTACGTTTGCTTCTGAAATAGCATATTGTCTATATTAATACTACTATTACTAGTTTAAGAATTGAACTAAATAGCAATTAACTTTATTTGTTATACATATCATGCCATTGATGTTTTCATTTATTTTGTACCGTTTGCTATATATTTATACTCTTGTTCCACCATGTGTGGTTAAAACTAATACATGATGTTGAACCAGTGTTGTGCAGTACAGCAATTATGAAACATTGCTAATCATCAAGTCTGAATATTGAATATTTATCATCTAATAGATGCTCCGAAGCCCAAGACCATTACTGAGATAAGAAAATTACCACACTGCCTGTTCTTCTATTATGATGCTATCATTTCCCATACTACAGTACAAATGCACTTCGACAGGGTAAAGTCCTCGACTTCAAATTATGTCAGTGATATAATGTGCTACTTACAATTTAATCCGCATGTCTTCCAAGATTAAACATATCAAGACTCATTCATGAAAATCACAAAAACATCAGCGGCAAGCATAGACATTTTAAAATTTGATAATCTCGTATACTTGATATCAAAACACTCTGGTGAAGTTTCCTGAGAATGTCAAGCCTCTAACTTCATGATGTTGCAGGTGTATAGTGAAGATAAAAAGAAACCATCCCAAATGAGTCGATATCGTACGAATATTCCAGCTGGGCAATGGTCTACGACTGGTGTGTAAGCAAATACCTACCACACCAGTAATTTATCTAGTAATAATTAAATGCACTACCTTCCGTATTATGGGACGATTGAGATGCAGTAGCGGTATACAAGAATACGTTTGTATTTTAGTTCCTACTGAACATTCATCAGCCGTGTAACGACTGTAACGACTAGTTACGCGACTGTTCTTGAAAAGCATCCACCAGATTCCTGTGGAAGACAGCTCCAACATTCCACACGTAGACCGATTCCTCAGTTCAACTATAGAGCAATTACAGGTATATCGAAACAATACCGACGTATATTCATAGACAGTGTCTATATGTTTGTAAGGTATTAATTTGCTAAGTAATCGCACCTCTGTTAATTTTCCCGAGTGAAAGTTGTTATGTTGTATCAGTAAATGTATAATGTTAGGAAGACTATTTTCGGTATAAAAAAAAGAAGAAAATCAGCATTGTGAATTAGTATGATTAAATCCATTCACAGACACCGTTTTTTTCCTCCGCCGCTCCGGTGGATATTTTCAGAGATGGCCATGCTTTTAGGCATGGCCACTGATTGGCTGTCCCCAAGCCAGCCCACAACCTGAGGTTGTACAGACCAAGTATCAATACTCAATCCGGCCGCCATGCAATACGTTAACTGGAATAACCGTATAATCAGGAGTATGCTTTCAAATTAAACTTGAGAATTACCACTGGCGACGTACCGGAGACGGAAAACCACTAACATGACGCCGCTAGGCGGCGCTTTTCGTAACGCCGGCCATCGATTGGCCGCTGCCAGCGTCACGCCATCTAGCGGTCAATCAGGGGAGCTGTCAAGGGGATGTAATTTGCGTCAAGTCCGAATGACCGCATGTGAGAGGTTAACTCTGAAGGCGGTGCACCCTGTCTGAGACTGGCAGAGGATCGGGCGGCGATATTTTGCCGAACAGGCGATAATTATATGGTATACTGACACGTATTGACTCCTACATTGATTTGGCAACATGGTGTCAGTTGTTGTTCCTGTCAGATCGTCCCACACGATGGAACATGTGCTTGTGTCTGTCTCACATAGACTAAAATTAGTGATGAGTCGTCAATTTTAAGGGTCACTATTACCTTTGCCCATGCTGCTTGGTAACAGATAGTTTCTTATGAACTAAACTCTTTCAACAACCATATCAATTGGAGAACAAATAGTGAAAGGATAAGTTTTCACACTCAGATTATACAGGTATATATCTACATGTAGGTTCATGTATGTTCCCTGGTCAACATTAATCCAGGTAGAAGCTTGTCGTGCAATTAGTACCCGATTACATCAACAATGTAACAATAGAATAACAAACGTTCCCACTATATTTATGACCCCAAACTACGTGCTAGATATTCATAGTTATTACTATTATCTGCATGAATAGACTACACAAGTATAATGTTTGCATGCAAATGTTTGAACGAACTTGCCCCCATACATTTCCGAAGTCCTCTTCCCAAGCTTGTTCGATCCATATGGTCCGTGCCTTGTCACGGTGCCAACAAATTTGTGAAAAGAACATTCGCATATAGTGCAGCCGTGAAATGAAACAATCTTCCACTCAATATTAAAACCTCCCCAACTCTACAATCCTGTAAAACCAACATTAAGACTATGCTCTTCCAAAACAGTTTCCTATAACCCACAGTAAACATTTAACAGCGAACAGAGCACTGTGTAACGGTGGATGACACGCTCCACAAATGCATATATTATTATTATTATTATTATTATTATTATAACCAAATACAAAGAATTAAAACATAGATACCCACTTTGTTCCTAGTACGCATGTATTACAACCCGATACAGGACCCTAGTAGAGAGAATGACTATCGCTATTCGCACGATATCCGATACCATACAACCAGCCCTAGACAACCACGTTTGTCAAGATGCCAATCACCAGACATGACACCTGAGAATAATCATGTTGACACCCTACCTGGCAGCCAAGACGAGACCCCAGTTAACCACTGGTTGTCACCACGCCTAACAACCCTCAGACGCCACGGACAACAGCCATTGTCATCATCATATCGGACAGACCATAATTAACACCGCAGTTGTCACCATCCCAGACCAGCCAGAAGATCCTGCATCTAGCTGGAGCTTCAGATAGTACAGCGAAACGCCGATACTGCCAGGATGAATGAAGTGTGGCTCCAGTCAGAAGTAATTACTAATTATCAACGGACTTATCAACTGGCAGCATTACACCGGAGCTGACAGAAGTTGAACTTTTAATTGATTCTCCATAATTTATGCTTCTGTATATGATTGGGGTCACGACCTGTTCATGATATCTCTCTACAACAGTATAGCTAGCTCCTGAAACCGTTATGGAAAGCAAGCTAGGATGTGTATTGAATGGACCGTCATCTATTGCTAGTATTCAGGGGATGGGTTGGTCATTTATCATCGACCTGTTAGTACCTGTAGTACGTGCGATGTTCTCTGCATTTCTGATGACTGTACATGTGTAGGATATTCTCTGTCTCGTTGGCAAGATCATATCTGTATCTCAGACCCACCTCGGTATATATCCCGTCAGATTATCACTAGTATATTAGGTTATATAATTTATAAATCCCAGTGAGATGATCTTTGTATTCTTAAGCTAAATACAATGAGTATTTCAGGTTAGATTTTCTTTGTATCAATGGTCAATGTTTCTGTACGTTTGGTCAGCTCTCCTCTCGCTAGTTGTTCTTTGAATTGTTAACCAATTATGTTCTGTATGGTAGGACGGTGTTCTCTGTATTTCCGTCAAACATTCCCTTTATCTTTAATCGAGTAATAGCTTGATCGCCGGACAGATATTATTAGCATCGTTGGTCGATTATTTGCTGTCTGTCCGGCCAGGTCGTCACTGTATCGACGCTCAATTAACGTCAACATTGGCCGCTAGATATTCACAGCATTGATAATAATATGTCGGCGAAAAAACACCTCGCCTCCCTACTGTCTATGCCAAGTATGTGTAGACTTTAATCTGACTTGGAAATAGAATCCAATATTCTCCGCGTGTCTTGTATCAATCAGGCATCATTCAAGCCCTTTGTGTCATCTGAGCTCCGCCAACACAAAACAGACACCGCCTAGCAAGTCTGCACAAACTGAGACATAGACGATTAATATTATACAGCACCCTCAATCAGGTATTGCCAGAGAGTTGTTTCTTACAATGTCATAAAGTACCGATTTGTCAATAGCGTGACCTAGCACCCACATCGACTAGCGTGACCTAGCACACCACCCACTATCATGACCTACCACCCACCCACTAGCGTGACCTTGCACCCCACCCACTAGCGTGACATACCACCCTACCCACTAGCGTGACCTTGCACCCCACTCACTAGCGTCACATTGCACCCCACTCACTAGCGTGACCTTGCACCCCACCCACTTATATTGAAAATTCATCAACCTTCCGTTTACGAATACATAAACTGGGCCTGTTATCTGGCTGTTCCATCAACTGGATGTTGTCCCAGACATCACGTCTTGCCACTGTGACGTCGTATAGGGCGTGTCAGTTGTGGTGAGATTACTTCTTCCGGGGGATAACTAAACTAGCTCGATGTTGTCAAAACCATTGC
>JAUTBT010063651.1:0-14457 GCA_032361225.1 Lepetodrilus schrolli
CTCATTATCTCCCTCTTTTCTCCTTTTCCCCTACATCCCTCTCTCTCTCGCTCCCTACTTCTCTCTCTCCTCTCTACTTCTCATTATCTCCCTCTTCTCTCCCTTCTTTCCTACCTCCCTCTCTCTCGCTCTTTCTCCCTATCTCTCTATCCCTCCCTCACTCCCCCTCTCTCTCTCTCCCTATCTCTCTCCCTCCCTTCCTCTCTCTCTCTCTCTCTCTCTCTCTCTCTCTCTCTCTACGCAATTGTATAAAAATAAAGTTAGCATGTCAACAGCAGTTTTGTGTATAATGTTCATTTTCTAAATGCCATTCGTTTACCGAGAAGAGTTAAGTTTATGGCTTTGTAAATGCAGTGCTCATCCCACAGACATCTGCCACCTATTTCAGGAAACTTTACAATGTCAAATTATCGTTAATGATTGGCGTGTTGTAGGAAATCTGCTTCCACAGACAGACAAAACCTGGCATAATTACCTATCAGTATAATTAGCTATCGGTTCATTTACAAGTGTGACGTACATGCACCGCCTACTGGAAGTTATTTTATTTCGACCTACGGCGTTTTGCTACGTCATCCTGAAATATGTCTGGCTGAATGATATCCTGATCAGTGTGCACCTTAAAGGTAAAACTCAGGTAGTCTGGTTTACGGCTGTAACGCAGGATTCCGCATCGGTTAGGTACGTATATTTATAATGACAATGACATACAGTTGGGAATTATCACCATTTATCATTCTAAGACTTGACTGGATACTAATACCCAATTTTGGATGGACGCATACATATACCATTTGTAATAATACTATCATCCTCTGTCCAACAGTGTGATCCATATGAACGTTCTCATATGATGACGCTGAATAGTACGAGCTGTCGGTAGAGGGTGGCATATTATATGTCATAGTGGACTGTATACTAGTGAACTATTTTCATTCAGTACAAGTATCTCAGGAAATCATGAATATGTAGCAAAGTCCTTTATAACAGGAATACATATGGTAGGATGTGCAAGTAGGTTGTTTTTGAAAACATCCGCCCCCCTCCCCCTGATTTTACCACCCATACATTCTGCGCACACCTATTGCGCATGGCTTAACTAGCAATCATGATGAACAGTGTAGTAATTGCCGGAATGTTATCCACCGAAGCAATCTTCTGGTACAATGTGCAATCAAGTTAATACGATTGATGCTAATTGGTACATTCTCCTGATTATGTTTGACAAAATTGCCTCTGAACATTTACTTTTATGAGTTCTGAACGTTAATATCCGCGTACGTTGTGTATAAAACAATTTGTCAGTTCGATTTCCCTATCTATACTGTGCATTATATTTGTGTTTAATGGAAGGTAGGTCGCTGTGACGTGTACAGACTCAATGACATTACCCGTATACTATATTAAAATATTTCATATGCAGAAAAAAACTACGATGTTTTCTATGTAAACTGTTGACAACTTTTTGTAAATAAATGCAATGGCATAGCGTGGGGGATGGGACAAACTTACTTCTAGAACGACAATAATGCATCTTTGAGCCAATATGCTAAATGAAGATTTTAATTTGGAAAAAAAAATTTGAATTGGGGTTTAGAGCCGCTTTCAATATTATTTCATTTATATCACGGCTTGTCAGCTTAGGGCAGGATGAAACCCGCAACATCCGTAGCATTGAATGTTGCAGTAAACCTGCGAGCATCGGCTGGTACTGACAAGACCAATGATGGTAACTGCATTGCCACTCTATAGAGAACGCATCCTATCAATATCGAGTCCGATAGGTAACTTTCGCGACCATTGAAGCCGGGGCCCCGGGGAGGGATTTTAACCTTTGGCTCGTTCTACCACTGCGCTACCACCCGCCCGCTAAATGGAGATAAATGCATAAGCACGTTAAATGATAGAACATCTCGTCACACCTTTCTGAAAAGGTACAGTCGCGTAAGACGAAACTAATATTTTCATTTGGAAAGAAACATGATCTAATTAGAAACCACAACTAATCCCATCGTCAAATAACACCATAATGAACTGTATTAAATGAAGCCAATTTGTAAATGTATCTCCTTTTATTGACTTACGAAATATTCAATGGCTGAGTAAATTAGATACATAATTACATAATTACATAAGATATAAAAAAAATGATGAAGACACTACCTTATCATAAATCAAACTATTTATACTACAACTTATTTAATACAATATTTTAGAATCTGTAGTATATTTATATTGACTTATATTTATAAGGCACTCACTGAATGGCATCAACGGTATTAATTTTGTACTGTACATTTAATGTCATCGATTGTCTGAAACATCCAGGTTCAATGACATTGTTGTACAATAAAGTCAGAGTTAAGTGCATGATTGACTGCATATATATCCGTATTTTACAGCAATGACAGTGATTTAACGCATTTTCAGTACCACGAAGACAGGGTTTTCACAAATAAAAATGGAACTTTTTTTTATAGTATCAAACCAAATCCCACTTCACGAGCTATATCCCGATATAACACCGACTACGATGCGTCTATACAAAAGAACGAGTCTTCCCAAAGTATACACCGAGATTGTTGGAATAATGTTGACTATGGTCAATTACGTATATTCGAAAATAATGACATCACTTACGTACAGACAGACACTTGTCATGCAATTACACCAATTGTATGTCCTTAACTTTGCCGCCCAAGGTCGGATTGCCTCTCATTGATTGCAGATAAGTAGAATGATTCCTAGGCTATTAATGCCCCAGAAGTGCTGTTACTGGACGCAATGGCCAATGTCATCGTGATGGTATTCCAAGCTAGAACCTGAAACCAGGTATTTACCCAATACAAATAAGAATGGGTTCTCTTGCTGGATTACTACTAAAACCGATGAAGGAAGGACTGGCAGAATGTCCTCCCGTGAGTACGGTAACCGCACTGCACTGTGGAATTCAATTCAAATGTATTATTCGTAGGCATTACCTCACTGTAATCGCGTTAAAATGGAAAACCTCAAAAGGAACCCAAATCCACTGCTGTGATCCTACTGTCCCACTCCGTATCAGCTGTCTTATTAAGAATAGATGTGAGAATAGCTTGATTACCAATCTTCATTCATTTACTTTTGAATACAAAACTATATTTAAACCAGAATAGATGTATTTTTCTCTCACTTGTTCTTTACACTGAAAGATACAAGTACCAATCTGTAACTGAAATATATTAAATTAAAAAAACATTTATACCGGTAATAAGAACCTTCCTCACAATGAACTGCTGTAATGTTAAGATGGCGTATACGTACATCAGCAAATTTCAAGACTACATGCATTAGTATTTCATATTGAATACAACATAACGTTAATCAACATAATTACATATTCCTAAACCTGGTAGACATATGATGAACATATTCCTAAACCTGGTAGACATATGATGAAGCAAGGCTACCAAATAAGCTCGGCATGTAGCTATCTTGTTCATGCGGCTGGAATAGGATTAGTTAAGCAAGCAATTTTGATTGCTGAGGACGAACGTGGTCGGCAGTGGCGTACCTCTACTCTGTATACATGAGTCGTACCCGAGGGACCCTAGTGCTGGAATATTTCACAAAGGTAATTACAAGTGGTGGACTTGTGCGTATCAAGTACTAATAAGTCAAGTTCCTGGACATGATATACGTGATTCAATGTCATGTAATTGTATGTGGGGTCTACTGAAGAGGAAGACCAGTCTTTGTTAAATATAATATAGTTTTCAGTAACTGTGACCTAGCCTGATGAAAGTGTTATTATCTACATAAATTTCCCCCAATGAATATTACTTCAAATAGGAGAGGAGCAATTCCTAACTTTTATAGACAGCTGCTATATCTTTCAACTAGGTGGTAATACAATTCGCACCATTTCAAAGAAAAAGTCGCCATGTTGCAACAATGTATCAACCTTGCATGCATTTATCCATTATACGAAGTGTTTCTAATATATGCCAAATATATGTCCAGACCAGTAATATATTTCCTTTTACAGTACATTTCACAATCGAAGTTGTCGGAACTGTCACTATAATGGCAACAACCCAAGCGAAATAATCGGACAATGATAGTTTCCATGACAGCGATGCCTAGCAAGCCTATCCAGTTAGTATCAAAATGATGTCGATTGTGTCTTACGAACGTAGAACGCCCTCGAGACACTAAAGCAAAGTGAAGCCGAATGTGTGGGTTTTAACAGGCTGTGGCTGTGAAAACCCAGAATTATCACATATAAATATTCAGATCGTCTGAACATATATTTCAAAACTGCTTATTTATTGTATTTTTTTATATCTTAAGTGGCATTATGGTTGTCAATTCAATCCGTGAAGTTGCGATTTCACTATAGAGTGGGCTTTACAAGTGGAAATAGCGTAAGGTATATTCAATTAATTCATAGAAATACGAATTCCCAGTAGTAATACGACGTAGACGGCGATAAACAAGATGTATCAAAGTCTATACCGGATATAGACGAGGAGTTTCAGAAGTCATGGATGTTGACTCTCACGCATATTTGGCTTGCCTCACGTCTTCTACGACCGCGTAAATACACATGGGAATGTCGCTAATGATACATGCATTATGGATTTAATGTTTGTTACTTGACAGTTATCAGTTGGTGTGTACATGCATTCTCGTAGATCATACCATACATACGGGATCATACCATACATACGGGATCATACCATACATACGGGATCATACCATACATACCATACATACGGGATCATACCATACATACGGGATCATACCATACATATGGGTCAATTACGCTACACACATTACCCCTTAACACTGGGTTGACATTAGGTCCACCATTAGTGCTCGTCTACGCGATGTAAACGGAACACTGTTAGAAGACGTCTTGGGTGTAAAATTATCCGTAGTAAAACGTAACATTTGTCCAGACACATACGAACCACCCTTAGGTAAATATTCTATCCCGGTTCCGTGTTTTCCGACAGCGAGCGATGACACTGATTTGGAACTATGCAGTAAGCTACCAAATATGTTCTACTAGCTAGGCTCTACGGAATTCGTACTTCCGGGTGGAAAGTGAGTCCGTAACCTAAATAAAGCCACTGGTCGTAAATGTCAAATAGTTCGTGTATGTAAAGATGAGAGAAAAAAGTAACTGTTTAAAAAGTCATCAAATTATTACTACACTACTGTTCAGTTTTTGATTTTTAAACACAGCAGAACCTGTCCTTGTAAAAAGAACAAACTGTAATATGTGATTCTCAGGAAGATCATGATGGTTCTAGGAGTTACAGTTACCTCAGACAGGAAAAAATCAGTTAAAACGAGTCCTTTTGTCGACCAGATTGTCATGTATGTGTCCAAGACAAGAACATATGATATATCAGTGTACAACAGACGGACAACCAGTATTACCTGTAGAGTCTAGTATACCATTAATACCGTGTCCCTGGGGTGGGCTAGAAGTCTGACTATCTACAGTCTCCTGCCATCTATTAGTACACTGTAGGATAGACGATCTCTAGTGTATTAAGTTGAAACTACTCAATAACTATTGGTGAACGCATTAAACATGAAATGAAAGGCACAGACAATCGTAATCATATTTCAATTCCACTCTAACTGAATGCGTGATGTGGGTGGTAGCGCAGTGGTAGAACGTAGGACTTCGGAGCCAAAGGTTTCAGATTCAAATCCCGCCCCGGGGGCCCGGCATGACTGTTTGTGAAAATTACCTTTCTGACGCGATATTGATAGAATGCGCTGTCTGTAGAATGGCAAAGCCGTTATCATCCTTGGTCTTGTCAGTACCAGCCGATGCTCGCAGGTTTACTGCAACATTCAGCGCTACGGATGTTGCGGGTTTCCTCCTGTCCTAAACTGACAAGCCGTGATATAAGTGATAGAATCTTGAAAGTGGCTCTAAACACCAATTAAAAAATATATATTTAAAAAATAAAATACAATGAATGCGTTTGGCGAATCCATTGTCGCTCATGGCCATAGTTCCACATTAGAATAATGTTTGTACATTCGTAAAGGTCAGATCTTACATGTTGAATGAAAAATACTAAAAACAGCCCAGTTAATATCGCTTTTATACATCTATCTCTTATAATCCCTGACGTGAACTACCAGTATAGTAAATCAGCATTCAAAGTTAGGTTCACTGTATACATTCTTCTACTAACATATTTTACGCAATGTTAATTAAATATTACTATCGATCATCTGTATCACAGACATACCATACTCAACTTGTTATTACTTTGCATGACGTGTACATATGTTTTTAAGTCTGTGTTGGCTATATTAATGTGTTCATAAATACCGAAAGCAACATCACTTCAAGAGCTCCAGTGTACTGTGCTTTAGGGGACGCACGTGTATACTTATCCGGAAAAGTTATTTTCAATTCCTTAATGGGTATTTAGATAAATCAATGACGAAACAGAATTGTTTTTAAAGTGACCTATTATCCGATTCTCCTGTTGACTATAGGATTCAGCTAATGCTGATATCAGTTCTCAATGACATCAATTACGTGGTCTAAGTGCATGCGTTTGTATTTTCTGCGCTGAAGTTGCGTGCAGATTATTTCATACCATGATAGATCAATAGGAAATAGTTAAAGATTAACCCATGGACGCTTCATGAGGTTATAGCAATATTCAAAGATTAATGTGTGTATTTGTTACAGAGAATATGTGTAATCAGGTAGTATGCATAATTCCTGACGATTTCAGGTATGTATACTACATGTTTCATTCAAGGAATACACCTGATTTTTTTTCAAGGGATAATACATATAATATCTGAAAGTAAACATATTATTAATTGCTACTAACCGATCACCCTGTAATATAATTTCCTTTTAGTTAATAGTATTGAAATGTTTCATAGCAGTTTTCTACTGTATTTTAATTGCTTGTACAATAAATCTGTGTTAGATTGCAATGCTTCAGGTGGTTAAATCTCATATTATTACTGAAAATACCAACATATTTTTTTAAATCACGGTCCAATCACGGACGCTACATCCGGGGCCTCGGCTTTCAGTTAGCAGGTGAAAACGTAATATAATAACTACGTGCAAGCTTTTTTTGGCAGGCAAATTCCATCTCTTATCAAATGAATGAAATCTTAAACGCACTGATGGGATATGCACACAGTTCTTCTAGGAAATTAAATAAAACATTGATAAATTGAGTGCGAGCATTGTGCTGTAGGATATCGCAATGGAAAGATTGTCCTAGCCAATCTGCACTCATGCTAAATGAAATCAAATATAGTTTGATTGCAATTCGGATATTGAAATTAAACATACATCAATTTTTTTCTATCGTTCTCATTCAGCGCATCACTGACTTTTTTTTCTCTTTTCTCAACATGTCTCTATCTTTCTAGACTATCTCTATTTCTCTATTTATTCTCTGATCATTCTCTATCTATCCCTCTCTCTCTATTTCTATCTTTCACAACATGTCTCTCTCTATCTTTCTGGACTATCTCTATTTCTCTATTTAATCTCTGATCATTCTCTCTCCCTCTATCACTCTCTCTCTATTTCTTTCTTTCTTTCTCTTTCTTTCTTTCTTTCTTTCTTTCTCTCCCCCCACTCTCTCTCTCTTTCTTTCTCTCTCGCTCCAATTGCTCATGTATGGTCTTCACCGCTCGACAGTCGATTCGAACTCGAAATTTCAACTATGTAATCTGACGCGCTACCAACTTCGCTATTTTACTTTAGAAAGCTAATCTATATATACCATTATAAACGGAAACATAAATAACACCCAATGTAGTCAACGGAGTCCACAGTGTACTCGTGGCATGCGTTGGCCTATAAACAGTTTCTTACATATACTGCTGATTCCAAGCAATCACTTTGAAGTAACGTGTACACGACAAAAATCTTCGCAAGCTGCAAGAATACTGTTTGGCATTTCAGAATTCGTCCTTTGAACGAGTATTTAAACGCGACACAGGATTTCATGACCATTTACGAGGTTGTACTCTTTTTGTTCCCCAGCCTAAAAAAAAACAAGTTAGATAATCCCCGATTAATGTCAAAACTGCATCCCTTTCATGTCCACGGCAAAATCAATTTCCATTTATTGACGGTGATGATTTGACCTTTAATTAATGGACAAGATCATAGCCCAATCCATGCTCTCGTGTTTGCTGATGTGAGCCGCAGCAATCATTATAAACGCTGATTATTGGCGGGAATCAGTGTGCAAGCAGTCAGGTGTTTACATAACACCTATTCCTACGAGAAACAGCAATGGATCCCATTATGACAACATCAAGGCTAATCATAGGCCATTGATCCGCTTATTGGAACTCGTGGTTATCAGGATACGATTGTATATAATGTACGCTCGAGGTAGAACATTGATCCTCCCTAAGTCCCATTCCCTATGCCGATATATAACTTCTAGGCACCCAGCCCACCTCTCGCCAAGCAAACAACTGGACACTTGGCACCCCACCCCCCTGCCCAGAAAGAGGCAACACCCCATACCAGGTGGTAAATAGAAAAAATATGATGCTAAGACACCCAAAGCATTAATTCCCCCTTACCACTCATGCGTCCCAAGGTGGGAACAGTGTGCCGAAATCAGCAATGCTGGAAGGCGACTGTAAAAACACCAAACATCAATCAATCAGAACATTGGCATGGTTGGGATGGAAGGTTGGGATGGATGGTTGGGTTTGATGAAGTAGGTTTGGTTAACACTCACTGTCTCATTATGAATTAATTTGCTGTCATAATACATACTATAGGTACATCATTCATGTAAATTCTACCTGGAATATTATATTACATTTAGAAAATGTAACACCTAGTTACTAGTTACCTAAATTACTACTTTGTGAGTGTATATGTACTATAAAATAATACCTTTCATCGGTTTTATGAGAATAGACAAAAGGCGGCGTAATGAACCCATCAAAGAGAGGATTCCAAAGCAGCTCTTTTGGTTACACAACGTCTGAATTCCCTCGCATTTGGATAAACAGAGATGAACACGGACATTTGTTATTATGTTATTGAATCCATATTGTGGTTGCGAGTTTATGCTTGCGAACAATTTACGTTCAGTGTTTAGAGGTATTGCTATTATTATAAAAACATAGTTTAATTAGACATTTTTTTTGGTGGGCATTATGATTATTATTTCAAACTCGGCACGGTCATCTCTGGCAACAGGAGAAATATAAAGCAATTTATCAGAAACTATTTCTCCGACTTTCTAAATTCATTACAAATGAAAGATTAAAGTATGAGAATTAGGATGAAATATCAGGATCTATAGCATGGTGATGTCAGTCCGTCCGCCTGCTATAGACGCCAGAACTACTGGCAAATGAAAAGAGCGAATCGAATCAGTCAAGTTTGACTGTGTAAACGACAACGACAGGCTAAAAGATGGTGTGAGCATTATACAACAAGTCCATCCCATCAGTGTTGAGAATAAACGGACCATTAGATACAGCGAATACGCACAATAGATGTTGAATCAATTCAATGACATCGTATAGTGCACGACCGTCATGCCCCATTAATGTGGACAGTCCATGGGCACGTAAAAACGATGTGCAATCACGATAGATGCACGATACGACAAGCAATGCAAGAGCATTTGAAAGCATGACGGCACAATATTAGACGGTGACAAAATGGTGCGACAACATGGGGCCAGTTGATATGGACCCGAGATCACGAGATTATGAAAACACGAGAACATGAGGTCACGAGATTAGGTTACCACGACATCACACGAACAGAACCGTACGATACTATTTATTTTAGTATCGTGATGTCGTCCTCTCGCATCGTACAACCGTGTTAGATCATCGTGCTGTTGTTATATCGTACTCGGGACCTGTCTAAAGTTAATAAAATGTACGAAATGACTTCAATAATGCACCATATACGATCGCATAACATGAGTCCGTTCTGAATGCGGAGGTCTCCAGCGGTGGACACCCACCCACATGATACCGCATCATCGGGACATCAGTGCATCATATTTCGCGGAGCTTTACACGAGTCTCTTGTCTTATGGCTGCAATCTTCACCATTGAATTTTAATTCTGGTCTGTAGGTATTGGAGTCACTGTGAGAATCTAGTGCGAATGTTCATCAAAATTACAACGATTGATGACTGGTGACAAGGTTTCTAATGTGTTGGAAATTCGACCTTGTTCGCAACTTAAACAAATTGATACATGAACACAGGTTGACATTTCACACTGCTTTGTGTTCATGTACATCTTGGCCAATGTTTTATCTAATTAAAGTAATTGGATTTAGGATGTAATTAATATCTTAGCAGCAGTGACACTCTGTCTCAGACGATAGAGGACCACGTGGAACCTGAGTATGTTAGACTACCAACTTAATACGGCTCGAGCGCTGGTAGACGCGTCCACACAGAATTAATCTAGAGGCAGATGTTTGCATTACCAAGGAAGGCAAATATCTTTAAGAATATTAACCTTTATCATGATCAAAGGATTTTTTCAATAAACTACGATCACTATTACTTTCTCATGTCAATATTAGCAACGGTGAGCAGATCCCATCAAAACCCTACGACATACATGAAGGTGTAAGCCCATTGATTGCCATGACAGGGCTTTGGGCAATGTTGAAGGGCGCCTTCCTGCTTTCATCTTCTCTGTATGAAACTGTTTGCGTGGAAATGGTCGTAGGCGGTAAACGTATTGAAATGTTCGAGAGAACTGATCCATATTGTATACGAAACATTCCGTATTACAGCCTTCTTCAACCTCACCCAGTGATCACATATGTTGCCTCTGATCACAATGTTCAGCATGAAGAGATTTACAACGAACATTAGTAAGCGGGTTATAGCTTCATGAAGAGATTTACAACGAACATTAGTAAGCGGGTTATAGCTTCATAAAGGCAATACACATGTATTCAGTGTAACAATGTGTGATAGAATAAGCGTTTTGACAGTGATTGAAAAGCAGTGATCTCTTTGTCAAGCTAGCCAGTATACTTTGCTAATTATCAAAAGCTTGCATAAGATGTGTGCAGTTCTAGTAAATTGTCGGTGTATATGTGTTTTAATGATGAAGGCGCATTGTGTAATATAGCGGATGTATTGTATATTGTACAAACGAAAAACATTGTGCACTCTCAACGTATTGGCTTTGTGTATATTATTTGTATATTGTAACGTTATGTAACGTTTGTTAGAAAAGCCAATTTGACTAAAAATTGTGAAATAAATCATACAACTAGGTTAATGTTTACATTGTGCATGTACAAGTTCCATAAGCAGTTGATGACCAAGTACTATACATCTCAGAATCTAGACGCAGTATCCCGCTGTAGGAATGGCAGCCGCCTGTCAGAGAATGCCCAGAACGGAACAACAGAATTACACACTGCTGATAGCGTGTTCCAATCAAAAGAAGTATGGCTTCTATTTGACATTTGATCTCTCCAGTCATGCAAAGGTCAGACTTAGTAGTTGTTTTTTTTCATTTGCACAGGCGTCGTAGTCATCACTGAATCAACAACAGTAATTCATTCTTTCATCTTCATGTTAAGTGAATTTCCGTTCAGACATACAATGACAGGCCGAGATGAGCTTCTTGATGAGGGATCACTTTGGGATTTTATACCAGATCCTACGCCGCCATGTGAATACAAATGTGTATAGACAGTGTACCAAGCGTGACATTAAACATTGGCAATTAATTAAATTATATCTTGGCGAACTTCTACTGTGAACATCAATATCATCTAACTGATAGTAGGATTTCTTTGTTAAATTGATTGTAATGGTAATACCGACACTGTCTCTAGCATGTATAACGTTATAGTATTTACTAATATCATATAACATTACTACCCCAGTCATGCTATTACACTAGTGATTAAATAATGTAATATGATGAATATATATCCATAATACTTAATATCGCTAACAAAGGTCTGATATGATTAATATATAGTTCCTTATTAATGTCATTTACGATCAATATAGTAATATTATAATAAGTAATTGATGATCAATACCTATTTGTAATAATCTTATATGACAATAAAGTCAAATGAGTAATCGAATAATATCGTGTGATCAATATGAATTTGTAATAATGTCTCATGAATATCAACACTGTAAATGCTTCATCGCATCAATGTTATGATTACTGTTAATAAGTAACATAACATTCTTCATAACATAACTATCATCTAACATTTCAAAGTACGTTGTCTAATATACATTATTTTTTAATGGCCGGGAGGAGGTCCACGTACTTTTGTTGCATCTTTTAGAAATTGTTCCCTTAATCGAGATCAACACTCGGCCATGTTATTTACTTGGGTGGCCTAATTGAATTTGGTTTCAGCGTGTGAAAAACTGTCCCATAAGAAAGAAAAAAATACGATTAGTAGTGACACCTCCATTCCCAAGTGGTATCGCAATTGATAGAATTGAATAGCGAAAATAATTGTGTACAGCTAAATCGCGAACCTAGACCGTTGCTTTTTGTCATAACCACGGTTATCGTTCCGTTTGATCGTATTTGCAGTTCAGGAGTTAATCTTCTTTAACATTTTTAATCATGAGTAACATTTCAATTCATCACCCTTTCAACTTTGACTGAGACTTAGGTGTCATGACTATCCATTTTGATGTCATTTTTGTTGTTGTTGTTGTTGTTGTTGTTGTTTTTATTTGTATTTTTTGATAACTTTCTCGAACATTGATGCCGGGCCCCCGGGGCGGGATTTGAACCTGGCATCAATGTTCGCGAAGTTACCTTTCTGAAGCGATATTGATAGGATGCAATGTCTGTAGAGTGGCAATACAGTTATCATCCTTGGTCTTGTCAGTGCCAGCCGATGCTCGCAGGTTTAATGCAACATTCAGCGCTACGGATGTTGCGGGTTTCCTCCTGCCCTAAACTGAAAAGTCGTGATATTAGTGAAAGAATCTTGAAAGCGACTTAAAACCCCAATTAAAAAAATAAAATAAAAACAACATATGTCACTATAGTAGTCACTGGGTATGTATCTTGAGGGTACAGTGAATGTGTACAGGAATTGTAAATTAGCCAAGATTAACTAATAGAACACTGATAGCGATACACATTACAGGAGGCCTAGGGAAGTATGATGGACAAACAGTTTCATACATGATACTAGTATGCAGATTCCAATTTCCAATGGCAAGTACCAAACACGGTCGACAACAATACCTATTTGAGACACGCGGCTTACAGCTGTACATTCTAGTTATAATTCTGCATTAAAAACATACCTATTGGGTATAAAACAAAGAACGCGCAGATGAACATAATGCATAGCCGTGGTTGTAAGCATAAACATTTAGGACACTGTAGACATTCTGAATGCATTATTGCTATCAATATTTCCAAAGGAATTGAAGTATCATCATGATACAGCTAAGCGTACTCCTACAACCAGGATCTACAGAATACATAAATGGATACAATGGAAAACAGAGAATTGCTAGGAATGAAATAAATGGTTAATGTTGGCGCGGGCTTGATCAGCGGTGAAAGGATGTTATCGACAAGATGTCAGACAGTATCTTTCCACGGATTGCAATATGTGCTGGTATTAATGAAAACTTTCACTAGCCTGACCCACTTCATGCTGACCTGATTAATTTATCGGTCAATGGAGTATGTACAAGAATGTATAAACAAATGCATATCTTAATAGTGTTTTTTATGCCCAACAGTGATCCACAAACCTACATAATTCTGTAAACTCAACAGACTATATAAAACTAACGAAACTAGTATAGAATACAGAATAAAGATTGTTTATAAGATTTCAACATATTTTATTGACACACATTCAACAGGATCAGACACTTATCTAAGTCCTCTCCTTATTTACAATTAATAGTAATATAGTTGATGCAAAAATATAGTGAGATATATACAAGCAAGAAGTAAATAAGGCACAAGACATTGGGTGCTAAACAAATACATAGAGATTATTAACCGAGTGTCTTTAGATATCGTCTATATCCTGCACTCAGGGATAATCTTTGTATTAGATGACCTTCAGCGAGTCTAATACATAGAGGTTATCCCTAAATGCAGGGTATAGACGATACCTAAAGACACGAGGTTAATAATCTCTTTATCATCTAATGTCATTCTTAAATACATCTCTATAAGAAGGAAACATAAAAAAAACGTGTGAATCGACATTTTAAAGTTACGCGTAGGAATACAAACAGGTCAGTAAATTGTAAACCGCTTCATTCATTGATAAATACATCAAAGGAAAATAATAACTTTAAAAACAATTCTCAGTTTTATTACAAATTGTGATTATATTAAATCTAGTCGATTAGCACATAGTCTCCGATCATAATTGTCATCTTGTTTACTATTTCCATACAGTAGCAT
>JAUTBT010063662.1:0-14457 GCA_032361225.1 Lepetodrilus schrolli
TTTGCGAACATTGATGCCGGGCCCCCGGGTCGGGATTTGAACCTGGAACCTTTGGCTGCGAAGACCAGCTGTTGGAAGTTCTTTACTAAAGGCAAGCAACATCCTGTGTACAATCAGTGATGTTTGACTCCCGGCCTACCTCCTCCGCTGTTCTTGTACACATCCGCTTTCTTCTGCAGACTTTCATATTCTTTCTTGTAATTGTCAAACAGCTTGCCACGGACAACCAGGTTCTGGAAGGTGAACATCATACATACATTTCACTTCCTGTCATGTGACAATCTGTCAGCCAACTCTGGAAAACTTGGAACTTTACCATCAATCACACAATAAACAGCAAGCTTTATTTTCACCCATATTGAGAAGGTATTAATGATAAATATATTTTGCACATTTTACGATTATGTGTCTGCTCGGTAACATACTTCATCAGACTACGTATTGTATAGATTCAGACTGTAATAGACATCTTCTGTCTCGGCCTGAGTTAATATCATGTGGTACTCACGAAAAATACATTCACATGTGCACAATCTAGACCCCACACAACTACCTCCAATACCTATCCAACAATAGTAAAGCATACCCCCCTATTGAAAGTCGCACCCACCTGATAGTCTTCCATCATGGCTATCACACTGTCCTGCCTGCCGTACGGCACACTCCACTGGGCAGACTTCTCCTCAGCGCTCAGCAGACGGCCCTGCAGCAGGTAGCGCAGCTCCAAGTATTCCAGACGGCGCTGTCGTCTAGCCGCCTGCTTGACCACTCGCTCCATCCTGGTGGACAACAGTTCCAGGTGAGGCGGATGCAGGAACTCTCCTTCGTAGCGGCCGGCTCTCTTCACCTGCTGGAAGAACTGTTTCTGGGAGTCCAGGTCCTTGAAGAATGTCTGGTGCTGTGCCAGCAATATCCGGACTTGTTCCAGCATCTCGCTGGGGTCGTCCACGGGCTGTTCCCTGATCTCTAGCAGCCTCTCGGCGTCGTACAGCCACTTCCCGAACTTGCCGAGCCGTCCGGGCAGATTCTGGTCCAGCTTGAGCAGCCAGCGCTGAGTCAGGTCCTCCACCTCCCGCCATTTCATGTCCAGCTTCTCCCAGTCCGACGTCTTCAACTTGATAGCTTTCCCAGAAGTCACTCTCTCGCCGATTTGTTTATAGGCTGGCTCGCGCTTCTCCATTTCCGTCTTAAAGGTCATGTATGCCTGGAATAGTATGAAACCCCTTAAGTTTGACTGTAGTAGACAGGGGCTCGTTCCACAGAACAATCGTAACGTTACGAGAGTCATAACTCTTGTACGTTACCATGGAGTTGCTAAGGAGTTACGACTCTCGCAGCGCTACGATCGTTCTGTGGAACAGGCCCCAGGTCAGCTAACCAAAACACATCTGTACTACGACTTAACATTTCATTACCACAGGATTATCCAAATCAGAAATTGATAATTTGCTATGAATGTAATCTGACAGAGATCAAGGTCCTGTACCTGCAGTTCCGCCTGTCTGTCAGTGATGGGCTTCTCAGCCTCCTTCATGGTGTCGTGAGCATCTTGCTGCAGCCAGTTGATGAGAGCATTGAAGGCCTGCTTCTCCTGGTCTGCGGTATCCATCTTGAGACTGGGCACGCCCTGGAACTGAGACCACCCACCACGTACACTCTCAACACTGACACACTGGCAAATTTGGCCCCGAGATTACAAACCTGTTTGAGTATGATTTCATGCTCAAGCTCAAATTTAATATGGTGATTGTGAACTAAACCTGAATTGAGCATGAAATCGTATCCAAGAAAGATTCATAATCTCGGGGCATGGACTCTCCTGTAGGTGCAGCCCCAACTCCAACCATCACAACTGTGTAGTCTGTGGCTTAGGTTGGAGTCCAGTAACCTTAGAGTTGTACATGCAAGCCCTGGACCACTACACTATTTATTTACATCTAATTCTGTACAAAAGGAAATAACTTGTTCTTGTGTTGATTTCTTGTGGACAGAGAACTCACAATGGTGTGTAAGCCCCACAGAGCCAGGGCAAGTAAGATATACTAAGAATGAGAAGTTAAAAGACCAGACATCGCTTCCCAGACCTCCCCAATCTTGATGATACCCGGCACATAAAGATGTCCTCTGGAGACTTACATTTGGGTCACCAGCGTCAGGGTAGGCCTTCAGTATGGTGGCCACGTAGGTCATCACGGACTTCTCATCAGGCTTCTCCACGTCAACATCTAGAATACAACAGAATACAACCACTTAGCGAGCAACCATCAATCAACCAATTCCATACGACGCATATTATCCACAACCTTCAATAACTTGCAAGTTATTGCCACAGGGTGAATATGTACTGGAAGAATTCATATTCGTTAAATTTCCATTGCACATTTTCTACAGCAAGCGTAGTATTGAATAGTTTTCGAAAAAATTATCCTATCTTCAACATGTTTTCAACAATATATTGTTGCAACCTTTATTTACAAGGCTAGCAATTATTATGTGTGTATGTGTGTGTGTGTGTGTGTGTGTATGTGTGTGTGTGTATGTGTGTGTGTGTGTGTGTGTGTGTCTGCCTGTGTCCATGTCTGTCTGTCTGTGACTGTCAGTGACTGACCTTCAGGGTCCAGCAGTCTGGGGATGCCCAGCTCGTCTTCAGCGGTGCTGAAAGCGTATTCCAGGTTGACACGAGCGTTCTGTTGCCGCACCTGATCCATGTCCACGAGGTCAGGTCGGATGTTGTGGATCATCGCGCTGAATGCAACACCATCACGCCAACTCTTGCCAAAGTCTTTTACTTTCAAGCCGTACTTCCTGGAGAATACAATAATACATTGATCGATTGATTTTGTTGTTGTTTTACGTCGCTGCGGAAATATATCAACCATATGCGATGACACAATACAGTGAACAACCTCAGACGACAGCTAGGTTTCACTTATCATCAAAATAACATAAATGTTAGGTTCGAAGCTATAGTGAATGATTTAAATTCCTAATATTGCCAGATTGGGCATTCCAAAAACTAATTTTCAGTGTCAGTTTTAGTTTTAGGCCGATCATAAATCTGTCAGTTAGTATTGTACAGGTGTCCATACTCTGCTAAGACGCCGTCTGCCCATTTAAGCAAACTCTGCTTTGGCATTGATGGCTTCTTGGAACCTTCTCCTTCTGCATTTGGCACACAGGATATTGACTCTTCAATCTGAAAAAAATAAATGGTTAGATTCTAGTCACAAAAACACAAAACATACTCCTCAAATCAAGCTCAATATGCTATACCCACTAGCCTTATTTTTGTTCGATCTGGCCATTTTTATCCAAACCCTTTTTGTAGTTTAATCATGACAACTAACAAATGCTTCATGAGCTACTTCACTAAACATGAGTTATTCAACAAGCAAATTATGGAAAAGTGATAGTAATGAACGATGCCGATGCAGAAGTAGTTATCAGATTGACTCCTACTACTATGTCAACCCTGTCCATACTACATGACCTCTGACCTGGAAGTACAAGATGATGGTCCATATGAGACCTAGTACAATGGAAGGCTTGCCGTCGGCAATGTCAGTTGCATTGATGTTGACCATTTTGATCTGAAAGACACAAATATATGAATATAACTTTCAAAAGTATTTCCATATCTGCATTAAGATTGTAATTAACCTATCGCAAGCTGTCATTTTCCTAGGTAGTGCTAGTACCCGTCAGCCAATCAGAATACAGCAATGCTTAAAGTTAGGCATACTTCAATTAGCCATGTGCTAAATGCCCATCAAACAATATCTTAGAAAGTCAAGCAGGTCAATATAGAACATCTTACAACAGATTCAAATGAATCAATATTGATGAAAATATTTATTGGATATGCACATAGTTTTCAGAGGATCAGTTCACTGCATAAATAATTTACCTTTTTCCTGTCGAGGAATGATAATGCTGTAGAAATGTTGCTGAGATGATGAGGTCTCTTGAGCTTGGCACCTTTTTCCATTGGCTGAAAAAATATCAAGACGTCAACCTAAACCAGAAGATTCCCACTAATATGCCCAACAGTATCCTACAGGTAGGTTGGCACATATATCATTAACAAATCCAGAAACTTCATCTACTATGATACCAGTAATATGATTAATTAGAATTATTAATTAGTAATATTAATTAATTAATATAGCATCACTTACCAGTTTCTCTCCAGACAAAGTTTCAAGCAAAGACAGTAGCACCACGCCATCTTTAATTTCCTCAAAGAGTTCCTTAACTTTCCTAGGCGGTGTTCTCTGAAATGGCAAGCCAGCATCTAATGGGTTAGCATTGAACACTCTGAATATAGCATTGGACACTCTGATGATAGCATTGAACACTCTGATTATAGCATTGGACACTCTGAATATAGCATTGGACACTCTGAATATAGCATTGAACACTCTGAATACATTGAACACTCTGAATACATTGAACACTCTGAATACATTAGACTCTCTGAATATAGCATTGGACTCTCCGATTATAGCATTGAACACTCTGATTATAGCATTGAACACTCTGATTATAGCATTGAACACTCTGATTATAGCATTGAACACTCTGATTATAGCATTGGACTCTCCAATTATAGCATTGAACACTCTGATTATAGCATTGAACACTCTGAATATAGCATTGGACACTCTGATTATAGCATTGGATACTCTGATCATAGCATTGAACACTCTGATTATAGCATTGAACACTGTGAATATAGCATTGGACTTTCTGATTATAGCATTGGACACTCTGATTATAGCATTGGACACTCTGATTATAGCACTGAACACTGTGAATATAGCATTGGACTTTCTGATTATAGCATTGGACACTCTGATTATAGCACTGAACGCTGTGAATATAGCATTAGATGCTCTGATTATAGTACTGAACACTCTGAACATAGCATTTAACACTGAATACAGCATTGAACACTCTGAATATAGTATTGAAATAGCATTGAACACTCTGAATATAACATTGAACACTCTTATATATAATTCAGACAAAACTAAACAGCTCATACAGGAGCGAATTTAATAGATTGGACAACGTTTTTCCAACCATTTTTTGATAAATAAACAATGTTTAAATAAAAAGACACCTAAAATATGTAGATTTCCAAGACTTAATTGTGTGAATAATTTTAGGACACACAGATGTAGTCACCAGGCAACACAATATCCATCTGCTATCAATGTTCAGGTCAAACTACATAGAAATACTTTACCTGAACGAGGTAGGTGTTCATCCAATTTGTGAAAGTCTTCTTCTGCACTCTCTCTTGTTCGTCTGAAATCGAAAGACAAACCGGTTGATTATTTGATAATAAAATGTATTTACTGAATCGGGTATGAATAGAGTTCCAAGCAATGGGTACCTATGGCAACTGCTCACAGGCGCTGTACAAAAAGAATGACTAAAGCCCAACACACACAGCAAAGAAAATTGTTTAGCTAAACAAGAAACATGTTTCGTGTTTAAATAAACGTAAAGAGCTAGTGACTGCGAATGTCCTAAACAGACAACGCACATGGCAAACAAAATCACTTAAAACGTTTTGTTTAGCTAAACGCGTTTTTTTGCTTGCCGTGTGCATTGGGCTTAACACATGTTGATTCTAGGGCCATTTGAGGATATCTTGTATACAGTAATAATATTTGTAATATGATTCCTTCCTCTAGACATGCTGTACATGTTACATATATGCAGCTGTATATGTCAGATAAAGCATAGAGTTGTAATACCAATACCCATTAACTTTCTCCATGCTGGAGGCAACAAAAGCTGCCCTAAAAAGAAGTGACTGTGCCTAATCCAGCAGGAAGAGGGTTAATGAACATATATCGCAGACCAGGGTTTCACCTCTATAATATTAAACTGCAGCTTTACATCACCCCTCAAAATACCACTGTGCACCACCCACTACTGTTATGTGAAGTCCACATGCTGTTTTACTACCGTACATAATGAAGGCGAGGGAACCAGGACAAGCCACAGCAATAAATAGCTCGCTCCATACTCATGTCCACTGAGTAAACTTTTACGAGTATTTCCTGTAATTATGCACCACAGATGAAAATTACAACCCGCCCTCTCTACTCTACTCAGATAAACGTGGTACAGACTAGTATTTGTGAAAGAAAAACAATTAGCATTTTAACAAGCGTTTTTCAACCATGGACAGAACAGAACAGAACAACGCTGACAGAACAGAACAACGCAAATTGTTTGAACTTATCTAATAGTAATGCATGATCAATACAGCAAATGACTTATCATTAAATCAAGTCACATCTTATACTAATAGATTAGATAATGAAGACACTTTTGATTAGATTACTCTATTCATGGTAAGCACTACTGTCAAGCCACACGGAATAGCCGAGCTGTAGGTGGTATCATCTGTAATGTAGTGAGGCAATGTTTACCTCTGACAAACACCATCTGGACATCATCTGACCTGATGCGGCCCTGGACAGAACTCTGCTAGACTTCCTCACACACATCCTGTCTATGTCGACCTACCTGTGTCTGCCTCCATGCTTCAAATCCCGAGATAACTCCGTGTTACGGAAGCACGGACATCATCACATGAAACCGCCTCCACCTATAAAGTCTCTATGTATCTCTCCCTCCCAGTGTCAATGGGTGTACATGTTTACTCTGCCAGCTATTAATAGACCCACGGCCAGATGCTGGAGGTATCGTGGGTGGGTGGGGCACCACCAGTCAACAATGCAGCACCTACACTGGAATATGCCACTCAAGCCCAGTCAGTTACACTCACAGTCTGGTGGCAGAGCAAATGGTATCAGCCATTCACACATTATGGATGTACATCAGGAAGTCTGTGCAATGACTGTATACACCTGGACCATCACTTCCATGATTACCAGGTAAAACAACTTTCTCATGAAGCATCTGAACACCTCATTCACGGGAACTTAAATCACTATTGTGCGTTTAGATTTACATAACCTTCATTTGGTGTACAATCTTGAACTTTATCCAAAAAAATTAAGATTACACAAATTTAAACCTAACTTATGGAAATGCATGTGAATAATATCACTCTCTTTAATCAATTGACATGTTCATATTCTGATTTGTAAGTGCACATGTGTTTAATCATGTTAATAGCTTAGACATGTTAGACCAGCGCACAGCACAGTCTTGGCACTTTCCCCCCTCTGAAAGCATTAGCTCACGGTCAACTTGACCTTGCGACTACCAGGAACTTATGAGATTCAGTAACCATGGTAACCATGAGGAATGACCCCCCAACCAAGAGGAAGTCCTGTTGCAGAAGAAAATAAGTATCTACTGCAGGTACAGTAGCCTGTGTTCTCGTGCTGGAGTTAGAAGATTGGCTCCAAATTATATCAAGGTTAGTCCAGGAAGTTGTAATGGTCTTCTCCTCTGCCTCCTCGCCACCCCCCCTCCCCTCTCTCCCAGCAGTTATGTGTGGCACAGGTGCTAGCAGCTAACAGTCCTGGTACAACTCCCAGATACGAAAGTGCTACCTAGGTCTTTGGAGCACCTCAGATCACAGTGCTGAGACGGCCAGATATGCCAAACACTAGCACGCCATTCAGTTCATGTTTCTAGTAAATATTCATTTAAAATCCTGACAGAGTGTAAAACACACTTGTCAATACAGACCCACAAGTCAGTAAGTACAGAAACATGTTTTTTTATAACAAAAGATATACTAGTATTGCTAAATCATGTCAATATTTGAATTATTTCTTCCAACTATTCGAAATAATTGCTGCAGTTGGAGCATTCTAACATGAAGTTCAGGTGTCTAAAAATACTCTAAACTTGGCTGTGGTGTTATAAATCACTACTTTCACTAAACACTCCCTACTACAGTCAACTGTAATGGTTGACATATTTGCCACTGCTGTTGAGCATTCATAGGATATTGCCTTTGAAAATGACAAATGACAATTGAGAACAGAGCAGTCAATATGGTAATATCCATTGAAATGAATAATGAAAATGTATCCATAGGGGGTATGCACACTAATTTTGGTCATGGTAAAATTGTACTGTATATTTCTTGGTATATTAATCAGGAAAATAATCCACTAGTCCAATGAATATATATATATATATATATATATATATTCTATTAATTGTTTTAACCTAAATTATTAATATACTTAAAACTATTTACTTTTAAAATTAAAAAAAACTTCATTACCATTACCATGATTACAGGAATATGGTTTGCATTTATGTTTTTTGTTTTTAATTGGGGTTTAGAGTTGTTTCAAGATTTGTTCACTTATATTACAGCTTGTCAGTTTAGGGCAGGAGGAAACCATTGCTGAATGTTGCAGTAAACCTGCGAGCATCGGCTGGTACTGACAGACCAATGATGATAACTACATTGCCAAGCTACAGTTGGTGCATTCTATCAATATCGCGTCAGAAAGGTAACTAGCATTATTATAAATAGCATATAAAATAATGGTAAACATACACATGATGCATATTTAAGACAACAGGGCTTTTCATAGATATAAACACTATTATGTTTGGTTTTTGTAGATATGTTCCTAATTATAATTGAAAAATCTCCAACATTAGCGATGGTTTAGTTTATGATTAAGGTTAACACTGGTTAAGGTTACTATATAGACATGATAGACTCAGTTACGCAGTTTGTACAAATGAAGTGCCACTGTACACATAAAATAGGTACTGCAAAGTAAATAAGGCCATAGTTATTTGATTCTGGTTTACGGATCGGATCCACTGACCTGATTTTTTCCACTTTGGAAAATAAATAGAATTATTTTTATTATGTTCTGCCGACAGTGTACTAGTCTTTGGAAGATTATAAAAATAATAAAGTGAAGGAACAAGTGGAATAAACCATCAGTGAGCACGAACATGTTGAACAAAGACCGGCAGGCAATGGTTGATACAAAGTCAAAGCCAATTTGATTTGTTACTGGTAAAAATGTATAACAAAAGTTGAATTTATAATAATTACTGGTATTGACAAGCAGTACTTTTAAATCAGTGCATTTAAATCTCAACAAGTTATGTGTTACTGGTGTTTATAACAATTATTGACATCAAGTATGGTTATTTTCTGTCAACTGACAATTAATAATCTCCAATTATTATTATTATTATACTGGATCCAACCGACTTGCCAAAATATCAAATTATATTTATATTTATTTTTATTTTCGACCGCCTGTGGATCATCTTTACAAAAATGGCGGCAACAAGTGAAATCATTTGCGGTAAATCATAACAATAATTGCAATTTGTAGTTGTTACGGTTTCCAAGAGTGTAGTATAAGTATAAAGCTATATGTCAATGCAGGGTTCAATATATGACGCATGATTGAAAATAAAGTTATTTCACTGCTAAATGTTTCCAATAATCTATTATTGCCCACTTCATATATTATTTTCTTCTTCCGTAAAAAAAAATGTAATAGATTATGTCATTGATCCCTAACTAAACCAATGGAGTAGCGCTCTCCATGTGGTATATTTCTCACGTGAACGCTCTCCACTTCGTGTTCACAAGTGGAATGGGTGGGTGAATTCATGATATTGACTAGCACCAAATGAACGCAGCATAAGCTGTGAACAGTTATGTCAGTATCATGGTCGTACTTACGCTGCAGTTCCTGGATTGCTTTCTGTATGCCAGTCCCAGCCCTGGCCCCATGTGCTGCAATGGCGACATCAATGGGCAGACTGCTACCCAGACGTCCTGGGATGGGCGACTGTCCCCGTGGGGACATGGCCCCAGGACTGTATGCGCCTGTCCGGGGGCCATAACCCCCAGTGGAGCTCAGGCCATGGCCCTTCTTCTCTGCCATATGCTTAGAACAACTTTCACGATCTGTGTTAGTGCACTCTGAACATAGTATGTGGTAATCCGCTCACTAGTCTAATTGGATCCTGCAACAAAGCAATATCATAATTGTAAATTCTATTGCAAACCTACCAAAGAAAACTAACATCAGAAGTGTAAAACATTCATATCTAGTGATTGATTGAAAGAATAAATTCTGCAATATTTTTTTTGAATTGAGGTTTCGTGCCACTTTCAAGATTCTTTCACTAATATCACGACTTAAGTAGTAGTAAATATACTGGGACTTTATGAACAAAACCCATATTAGGCCCCAGCAAACCTGTGAGGATAAAATTAAGAAAACAAAACCCATATTAGGCCCCAGTAAACCTGTAAGGATAAAATTAAGAAAACAAAAGAAAGGCCGAGACCCAGCTGTGTTATGAAAGCCAATTTTTCGACATTGGCTTAGAGGTTATTAGTACTAATTAAAATAATCATGACAGGCTTAGAGGTTATTCGTACTAATTAGAACAATCATGACAATGTAGCTGAAGCATATTGTTCTTAATTTTTTATTTCCATTCCTTACTACGTGACGATTACCATGGTTACCAGGATCGGCAATTCAGATAATAGTTGTTTTTTATAATTTCCATCTGATTACAAATTCTAAATTAACAGTATTTAAATGATCAAATCATGGTAAAATTATTAAAATTAATCTGATAAATCACAAATAATACACTAACACCAGTAGTTCTGCGTTCATTCTATTTATATCTAATTGTTGTAGGAACAATAGGTCTGTATGGTCTATACATGTGTCTAAACTCTATGGCATCTGGCCAAATGCATCCAAGTCTCATAAATATAAATAAATAATCTACTTCGTAAACAAAATTATTATTGTACAGATCTATCATTTAAGCTTCAGATTTAACGAAGCACATGAGAGTGCAAGCACCCAGGATCATAAGACTCACCTCATTGAAAATTACTTAGTGCTTATAAATCATATTTAGAATGGATTTTAACATTGTAGGAAAGTGTTTTAACTTTGTAGCAAAGTGTGGGTGCATATGACTTCATCACTTATACCCCTACTTCCCCTAGAAAAAATTCAAAAGAGGAATAGCAAAGTGGAAACAAACCCAACCCCTTTTTTTTCAAAATCCTGGTAGACCTAGACCCGCTGTCTAGACATTTGACTTAATAACAGTTGGGCTTACTAACTATGTAATCAGAGTATCCCCAAGTCACTAACTTGCTATTGTGGAATATGTTCACTGATCACTAACTAACTCTGTCATACAACAGTGATCAGTGATCTTGCGATCTCGATTATGATATGTGTGAATTTTACACTATGTTTTTACATTATTTCACTATTTCCAGCGATCAAAGTAATGTGCATAGAGAGAAGAGCCTGCAACAACATTATGAACTGAAAGTAATGACTACTACAAGTAAGTCAAGATAATAACTATACACCAAGTATATGGATCAGTGATATTAGGATTGGTTATAATATCAACACAGATATATGAAAGATCGATAATCGCTAGGTCAACTGCTCAAAATTGATAAATATCAGACAAATCAGTTATGTTTAACCCTCTCCATGCTGAAGGCAACCACAGATGCCCTAAAAGATGAAGATGTAATTATCTAGGCGTGTTCCATTCAGATTCTAGAAATATGTTTATATACCTGTTATGAAAAGCAACATTTTTAGTGTCATATTTGTATAACATTCAACTGCTTTACTACTTCCTCTCTTCTGGAAGTTCATTAAAGTAAATAAAAACTATATTCCTGATGATGTCAGAATGATGATTGAGAATGAAATTCCTGAAAAAATATTTTTTCAATTTTGTGATACATAGATCTGTTCATAGGTATCAATGACACAGCTTTCATATCAATAACTATTAATATTTCCAGTGATAATTGCAATTATCGATATATTTATCCAGTTTAGCCATCCCTTATTGATGTGCATCCTGCATAAATGGGTCTTCAATGGAGTGGATTAATTTAATGGACAATTCTAGATATTTCTAGTTTTGCAGTCTCATGTGCTACTGCCAAGGTATTATTCGATTTGTTTGTATATTATTTATCACTATAAATGCTATATATTATTTCACTATACATGCTATATATTATTTATCACTATACATGCTATATGTAATATTGTAAATAAGACAAAGGAAAATACATTTGTAAGTGTTTTCACTTTTGTCAGATCCTTTTGATTTTGTCAATAAAATATGTTGAAATCAATGCCTCCGTTCTTGTCAGGGGAGAACCTGCAAATCTGTGCTGCAAATATGAATATCCATCAGGGTTCCCACTTGCCCGATCCATTTCTCCTAATGTTAAATAAAGGTATCTTACGGGCTAATAGAAATTTCATGTTTTGTTATATTATTAATCGGGTGAGTATGTGTAAAAGTTAAATTCCATCTGCATATCCATGGCTGATGCACACAAAGTAAGGTTGATAATAGACATTGCAGTATCTTCCACATAAGGAACACAGAGAAGACACCTGGCACCTAGCACAACGAAGGATTCAAAATCATGTCTAATAAAATATATTCCATCACAGAGTCAAGACTGGTGTTATGCAATGTTCCACTTGAAAACAACATCATCTGATATATTAATAAACAAACAGATTTGCCCTTTGGCCACACCCATACCACAATCCAGTGAACACTAGAGAAGTCTCAGGCAATAGTCTCAAGTATGCCACAATTCTCAAGTAATGTTTTTTGCATAATCTTTGACATGTTATGTACATCAGTGTATATACTACATTGTATGTAAATCTGCAATTTCTTCCTGTCACATTTCATGAGTATACCTATATGAAAAATAATGTTTTATATCAGCAATCACAGGAAGTATCCTATGCTATAACATGTCATCTTTCTTTTTTAATCATGGTATTATTGCAAATAAATGTCAGCAAATATTACTTGATTGCGGATCCAACGAATGTCTGGTATTTACAAACAAGTACGAGCTTGTTCTAAGATTTCCCCCTTAAAAGTATAGACTTACAAAGTTTTGCAGAAATACTTGAATTCGACATCCGACATTGGACCTGATGACAATAACATACACTGACTATATCTGCAGTTGTAATCATTGACTGCTTAACAGTTGTTACATGTTCCAAATCCCTACTTAGCTCGATATATTAAGAAGTTATGTAACAAGTGTAAGTATATGATCAGAAATGACCAGGGGCTCGCTCGTACGTAGACTATGTAGATCTTATAAGCAGCTGCTATCCTTCAACAGTGTCAACATTTCGAACTTACGTGAAATACGGATTAGATAGAAGTGTGCACAATAAATGCAAATAAAAGAAACTAGTAAAATAGTTGCTATACATGCATTGTTAATAACAACAAATTTACAGTTAGAACACTTACCACTGATAAGATCGTGTCGCTAGCAACTAAAAATGCGCAATCGCCTGAACAAGAAATAGACCGCCATCTAGTGGTCTGATATGACAAATATACCCGGGTTCCCTGCCCCTACCGACGCCTTCTGCCGGTAGTGGGTTAAACTTGTATTATTAACCCTCTTCGTGCCGGATTAGACATAGGCACAGCTCTTCAAGGCATCTTCGGTTACCTTCAGTATGGAGAGAGTTAAATATATATTTCTTTTTGCGGAATATTACTTTTAACTTTGGTCAAAAGTGGTTAGATCTATTTAAATAATATTCTAATACAGCTAAATCTATCTCTTCCCTGACAAACATAATTATTTTCTTTTTCTGATTTTTCACAGGTTGTTGACAATGTCACAGCGAAAAAGTATTCGTGACCTCTATACTTCGAAGAGAACTCGGTAGAACAAAACAAACATACAAAAAAAATACATCTTATTTTGTACGTCCAAACAAAAGCAGCAAGTGCTTACAAATTGAAATGACATTAATATATGCATTTTTCAATTAATAATTATAAACTAGACCTCTACCAAACGTAAGCACATGTATAGACACATACACTTCTTAAATGTAAACCTACAACACATAAGCATATTACTGTTACATTCTGATATTGTAAGCAAAATATTAATGCCGGTGTATTAGACTTCGGCTGTCTGCTTATTTCGTCGCAGATGGGTGAAAAATTCCCGCCACGACGTTAAATCCTAATTCATTAATTCATTTCCACTGCTTTTTTCCTCCAGTATTTTGGAAGAAGGCATATCCCACATAATTATGGAAATGTCCTTCCTCCATGGCTGATCAGCATCACCATACATTGATTGGTTGGTTTGGGGTGAATATGACATTGTTCCGGTTCATATGAGAGGACAAGGGTACGACATGCTTCAAATATGTGTGGACATTTATACGGCGTTCAAACAGTCATTAAACGGCAGTATCCCGAAGAAGCACACTATGTCCACTGTAAAACCTATTGCCTCGTTTTAGCGTTGATGCACAGCTGTAAAATAAAATGTGTAAGCATAATGATGTCTCAGGGCTCAATTTAGCGACTAATTTGGGAGCCATGGCGACCTAATTTTGCATTTGGCGACCAGTATTTCACTTATTT
>JAUTBT010063672.1:0-14455 GCA_032361225.1 Lepetodrilus schrolli
CCGTGTGTGTGTGTCTTAGCATGACTATGTATACATAACCGTGTGTGTGTCTTAGCATGACTATGTATACATAACCGCGTGTGTTTGTCTTAGCATGACTATGTATACATAACCGTGTGTGTGTGTCTTAGCATGACTATGTATACATAACCGTGTGTGTGTCTTAGCATGACTATGTATACATAACCGCGTGTGTTTGTCTTAGCATGACTATGTATACATAACCGTGTGTGTGTGTCTTAGCATGACTATGTATACATAACCGTGTGTGTGTCTTAGCATGACTATGTATACATAACCGTGTGTTTGTCTTAGCATGATTATGTATACATACCCGTGTGTTTGTCTTAGCATGATTATGTATACATAACCGTGTGTGTCTATGTTTATTTCTGTGTGTATTTATGTCTTTTAAAAATAATTTGATTCCTTAGTTTTACATGTATGTATAAATATATATTTAGCGGTGTCTTATAGGCCTCAAATGGGTGATGTTTTTATACTGTTTTATCACTGTATTGAAATCATTGTAATTTTATTCTCCACAATATACATTGATAAGAATTTCCACTCTCTCTCTCTCTCTCTCTCTCTCTCTCTTACTCTCTCTCTCTCACTCTCTCTCGCTTTCTCTCTTACTCGCTCTGTTACTCTCTCTCTCTTACTCTCTCTCTCTCTCTCTCTCTCTCTCTCTCTCTCTCTCATAATGATGATTTGAAGAACACTGGGATACTTGATTTTAACTGCCAGATCAACATGCGCACGTTCAATTCAACGGCATGTGCGTGTTGTGTTTCAAAACGAAGAGGAAATCAAAACATATGAATAATTACCCCTATACAACAGAAATCACTTCACTAATGGAAAGCAGTGACCTTGAGGTCGTACAACGCCCTCATCGTTCTTTACGACGTTCTTTCTATATAAAAACCCATTCGACGGTGGGCCTAGTTGCTCAAAACAGTTGTAGCTACAACTGATTGTAAGTCAAAGCTTCGAGACCCGTTATAATGTAAGTCCATTGCATGAAACACTGTTATTGCTACAATACTTGGGAACATGGTTAGCTACTTTTTTCTTTCTTTCAAGATTCTACCACTTATATCATGTCTTGTCAGTTTAGGGCAGGAGGAAACCCGCAACATCCGTAGCGCTGAATGTTGCAGTAAACCACTCTACAGACATCGCATCATATCAATATCGCGTCAGAAAGGTAACTTTCGCGAACATTGATGCCGTGCCCCCAGGGCGTGATTTGAACCTGGAACCATTGGCTCCGAAGTCCAACTGTTCTACCACTGCGCTACCACCCGCCCCTACTAACTACTAGAAAGATGGCTTCGTGCGTCTTGTACAGACCTGGTGGTCACCGTCATTGAAACAAATACATTTTAATTTTAACTACGTATACATGAAAAGTCTTCTGAGAATGTGCGTCCCTGTTCAATGTCCATAAACCTTATTCTTTTTGTATTAATTTTCAGTCGTATTAATGAGAATGAGCTCCAAACATCTGGTCACATGTACTCCTGTCAACTGGCGTGTTCATGTACACGTTCATAAATAATAATAATAATTATAATGTGAACATGTATATTGCGCCAAATCCCCGCCCGAAATCAAGCTCATAGCGCTACATTATTACCCCGGTCAATGGATATGTGTACACTCAATTTCCTTCTCAACTCACTGGGGAGTATACAACCCCAGCTGCCGTTCAAGGCGCTACGAGGTTGTCATTCACATGTCCATCTCATCATTCCAGGTACCCATTCTCTGCTGGGTGAACAGAGGTATTATCGAACTGAGCCACTTAGTTCAATATATAGGTATTCGTTGATAATCTGGATCTACTTGTATTGTGTATAGTTGGGCGTTGGATCTTGTAGGTGTCCTGGTATGCTGCGCCGATTGTCCTTAATCCTTGTAGTGTTCTTGTATGATGAGGGAGTGTTCTTGTATGATGAGGGAGTGTTCGTGTATGATGAGGGAATGTTCTTGTATGATGAGGGAGTGTTCTTGTATGATGAGGGAGTATTCTTATATGATGATGGAGTGTTCTTGTATGATGAGGGAGTGTTCTTGTATGATGAGGGAGTGTTCTTGTATGATGAGGTCAGAGGGAGGCCGCGACTCAACATTGCTTCTCGAAGGAACACGACGACTGTTGATTCAATGTCGAGGATGTTAATTCATCAAAGCCTCGTCACAACAGCAACTATTGCTGGGGACCCTGAATATCGACAAGCAGAAGACATGCGAGGAATTCTTGTCAATACTGTCAAAGTGACGCAGTCACACATTCCTTCCCAACACTTAACCCCCTACATGTTGTAGAATGTACATCCCTTATCAATTCGCGCTTCGCCTGCTTTCCAATTACTTCAACAACAAAAACCACGATAACGGTGATGTACGCCTCTGATTGTCTAATTTGCAGCCTGTCCATCATGACCAGCAGAATGCGTTTTCACGTCGTGGATGTCGTGGATGTCGTGGATGTCGCGGAATGTTCAACGTGCGGAGGACCGGCGCGGTACAAAACATGTCAGAACACGTAAGATCAGCGTAACTTAGACAGCCTCTGGACCAATGCGTGGAAGCAGTCATGTGATGGAGTGTTGCCCCAATACATCAGTCATTCGTATAAGTTGAATGAAATACTAATAATTACCTATTTCATAGTCGTTATTTCCGTTAGTATTGAGTTAACAGCGAATGGTGTTCTAATCTAATATTAAGCTACGTAACATTCAGTGAAGACTGTTTTTACAAGAACGATCATACATTGGACAGACATAGTTATCAACACAGCCACTCTATAACACTTACTGCCAGTGGGAAGTCATAGATCGAGAGTAACACGCGTAAGCGCACGCACAAACACACATGAACGCACACAAATACACACGCACGTACACACACACACATATTGATGTCGATAATCAACTTATAATGACAGTTTGTATTTGTCAGAGCCAATGAGAGCATTGGTACTAGACAGTATTCATTCTCAACTAAATATTCCAATTCAAGAGGTGCGTCATATAGTGATAATAAGTGTAGACTTATTGAATAAAAACAACTCCTTTTCATCCACGTGCAAATCAGTACCATTAACAAACACAGGATATGGTAGTTTAGATGAAATATCGAATAAATTATGATGAACTACAATACAATGTACTAATAGGCTTGAGTTTACAAATAATTTGTAATGCTATATTTCTCAAAACTAAAAACATGTCAAGTGTATGTATAGTTATACATAACATGCAACATACAATTTAACTTAGCCGAGAGAAAAAACAACAATAATATACTATTACAAGGTACATATACAGACAATAAGTACATTTTAAAATATGATATTGGCTGATAGTTTATGTAATTTAATAAAAAAATATGTTTGACACTGTCAACGCTACATAAAATATAGTCAAGGACGACAGTATGGTACATTTTCTGAAGTACGTCAAACTCCTATAACTTAAATTAATCTTACTAAAAATAGTTGTCTCTTACCATACTACATGACCGGGCCAAAGAATATAGCTTTATCCGTAAGACAAAGACGATGGATGAACTATAGTAATATACAGTTCATTAAACTTGGGATAGCACACATAGATGGAAATGGTATCCTATCTAACTGGATTCCATTATTTGCATAAGGACAAGTATGACACACAGATACCAGACTTCCGGGAATTTCTTTCTAGAGCTGGAATATGTTTACTAGTATACCACAATCTACCTTGAAACTCCAATGAACAAACATGTTTCGCGAGAGCTCAGTAAGCATTTCTTAGTTGTCTTTCTTCTCGCTCCTTGCATAACTGCTCGTTAGTCATCCACGAGTATCAAATGATGAAGATACAGCCACAATGCGATGAAAATGAAAACGTCTATATATGTTTTCTACTAGATGTATGTGATGTCTACCAGTGGATATTGCTATTAGCTCCGTAACGCCCATCTCTCTCAGAACTCGGAGCAGTACATCGACATGAACACACAAACAAACATGGTATTACATTCTAAAACATCCAGTGGAACATGTGTATATATTCATGTCGGTTGAGTGGTGGCAATGAAGATGAAACTGGTGTCTGTACGGTCCAGTACGTCCTTCGCGACTTCCAGTTTCAAATAAACTCAAATCAGCTTCAATGAAATATCGTCATATGCACTGTAGGGACTTGCTACTATTCTAGTCATGCTATCATGCGAAGATGGCCATTGATGTATGAATGTGTTGTCAAACTAGAAGAAGAAGAAAAAACAAATTAAGGGAATTATTTCGACCTCTCTGATGTGAGCACGTTCATGGAGCTGATATTTTCTTGTCAGTTAAGTATTCACACCTAAACAACTTGGCAAATTAAATTTAGCCCTACAGAGGCGGTTGCGTCTGAGAAAGACATTAAAGGTGGCATGTTCTTTACACGGGAGACACGAGTTCCATTCATTCACTATATACGCTCGCAAAATCCTAGAGGAAGAAATAGAGAATTGCAAAAAAACATGGTTCGATGTGAATATCAATGAACTGAGTGGCACACCAACTGTGTGTGCTTGAAAGGTTGAAACGTGTCTTAAAGACACGAACATTATTGGGATAAAATTAATATTTCGAATATTTACTATGTACAGTTATATTCACGTTTCAAAACGATACATTATTTATAGAACGATCAAACGTATTCATAATATATACACGAACCTACAAAGAACCAAGAAGTAAGTATTGTCATTGACAATAAACTGTGGGTTCTAAACTGTCACAATAGATGTCCACTCCAGGACATGCACGTGATTCAATCAGCTATTTCACGATCATGCTCCAACTTAACGAAGGCCATTAGTATATAATTTACTATGGACGACATCATGTCAATCAAACCATTCTGAATGATTCCAAGTAGACACATACATGTACTATCATAAAGAACAACCATCTATCGAGTTACTTCCCTTTCTTCCGTTGTGAGTTTGCATTGACGGGGATGTAACTCGAGAAGGACAGAATGTAGTGACGAAAATTGTCATAGAAAGTAGAGCTATGAGCACATTTTGTCGGTATTCAAACGATATTACTTTCAAATAATAGCTCAAATTTAAATACTCAAAACGATCATCAAAATTAATATCGAAACTATCATTGGAATCATTATTGAAATATATGAGCGTACACCTTTAAATTACACTGAATCTTTACTATGCAATAATGTTGTCACTGATGTTTTCTTAAGGTCGAAGCAGACTGTATTGAAGTTCTTCTATTCAGATTCCACAAACTGTTTGTACAAGTTCCACAGCAATTGTTTCTATGCATGTCCACCTAGCGCTCTCAAAGAGGATTCCTATACGAAGCAATAACGATTTCTAAACAATGCAGGATAGATACCCACTAGTGCCATTAATACGTCAAAGACGCAGGTCGATTACAACATGGCATCCACTTTGATGTCAATATTACATGATCGTGGCACCGTCCTCCGATACGCTGATGTCATCATCTCCGAGCTGAACCTACTCCTGGTCTGGACTGACATCGGTGATTAAACCAACTGACACGAGGACAATCAATACTACACAACGACATAGTTCGTATAATTCATTACCAGCTTGCCCTGCAAATCTACCTAGAGTCGTATTTATTTAAATAGAGCTGGTGTTTTAAAAAATTAATAAATGGCACAGGTGGTAGAGCCGAGCTTGATTAATGTTTTCGTGAAAACGGACCCAAACCCCAGTAGATTCTGGTTATGTACCATCCCCAGCAATTGCAATGGCGCTTTAACGGTGTTTTTAGCATTTCCGCTATATACATTTCATTGTTGCTGTTTTGGCTTCCACGTCACGAAATCATTAGCATATTACCCACATGCCTCTTTGAACCGGATCACTATACTCTGTATATGAAATCGGTGTCCATCTAATTGAACATCTATATATTACACGCAGCTTGCACCACCAGCTTTTATTAAAATAATATACAAAACAGGTGTATCATGTATATAGACTATCCATAGTTTCAGGGGGTGAAAGTAAATAGTTTAAATATAAATTTTAAAATATTGATTGGTATTATATTTATATGAAAGGAGCCACTGAAATTCTTCAGTAAATCTAGCTCTATAGGGTGATATTTTGAATAGGAATAGTTGGGTGAGAACAAGGTGTGACACAAACTAATATTACGGAGAAGCAGTCGATAGCTTGCAAACACGATAACTAGTTAATTGCACATAATTGATACAATGCCATAGTTTATATGTAAATTAACAATGCTTATTGTTCCTACAGTACAGAAGCTTACCTAAGTGATTTCAGATACAGAGTATAGTGACCTGGTCAAAATCTCCCACAGAGGCATGTGGGTAATATGCAAATGGTTTCGTCACGTAGACATCCAAACAGTAACAGTGAAATATATATATATAGTGGACATATTGAAAACACTACTAAATCGTCAATGCACATGTTAGTGCTGGTACATAACCAGAATCTACTAGGGTTTCGGTCCGTATTCACGAAAACATAAAACAAACTCGTCTGACACCCATGAAATTTATGAATTTGAAGGGAAAAAAAGACAGGCTCTATTTACAAAAACAGGATTTTAGTACTTTCTAGGAACGGATGCATTTCATGAGCAGTTCAATACATCTAGTTTGAAGCAGCGCTGATTAAACACGTCCATTATGAACATCACTGTGCTAGGTACATAGGAACGAGTGAACGCGACGACGTCCATCATAGATCCAGTTATACAGAGAATGCATTGAATTCCATATGCTACAGTCAATCTCTAAAATAAGGCAATGTGTAAAATATTTGAAACTTTCAGTGACTTTTTTTTCTCCACTCAGTCAATTTAAAAAATACCTGAAATGATAAAATGACTCCTTTACTTGACAGATTGGCTGGCATGATTTTGTTGAAAGAAATTTTTAATAGGTATTCACACAATTCTGTGTTAATACATATAACAATATATGCAATCCTGTGTGAATATCTACAAAAGGGTACGCATTATTTTGAATTGTTTTCATCAAACTCACGTCAGTCAATCTGTCAAATAAAGGCAGTCATTTTTGTCATTTCAGGCTTGTTAAGCATTGCCTGAATGATTTGAAATTCACTGAAAATTGAATATATTTGACACATTGCCTGATTTTAGACATTGACTGTAACATATATATATGTCACTAGATATAGAACGAACTATACCGAGCTACAATTAAATACATCTACGACATCTTTAGAAATATATATTCATAAGACATGTATAACTGTCACAGGGGTGCAATCAAACATATACTAACGACACCATAATAGTAAAAATTAACACTAGTTTATTAGAGGTTCTAGAAAATGCACTATACAGTCGATACACTTATATTTTAAACGTTCCATATATTGTTACTATATGCCAAGCCAATTATGTTAAATTTATCATCTTCACGAGTAAAACTTTCTTCACTTACTCCAATATAATTATCCTATTCAAAGGTAATTGTGTTTTAGTTATCCGATGTATACCACTTATATTATTTGTACTAGGTAAATGTACTGTAACGACACCATTCTACGATAACTGTTGACAAATAATTAAAGGTTGTCGACCCTATATTTCAATACGGATTGATCGGTACTTCTTACATCAAGTGAATGTGAAGATTTCAGTTTTTATGTCTTGACAGGAAATTGAATGACGTATTGATTTTGTCTGTTTCTACTTTCAATACTCACTGTGGTGTGAACAATCTTCTCAGGAAGTTATGTTTATTTCAACGTAGCCTTTACGCTATTACCTTTACAATACAAAGCTCTGAACAATATCCTACAAGAAAATTGTATTGATTTTATCATTGCTTCCTTAGTGTTCGAATTTAAACTAGGATAATGAAACTCAGCTAACAGCTAATGTATGTACATCTTTGTTTGGTTTGATGATATTTGAGTACAGATATATTTACATAAGAGTAGGGTGAAACATACTACTTGTTCAAGCCAAATTGTAAAATTTGTATTGCGTATACCAGTTGGATCCATTTAAATATTTTCCTTGAGTAATCAGGTAAATTGATGTGCAGGTGGTATGGCATTGGCGTGGCTCATGCATACATTAATGAGTAATGATTAACCTGGAATCTGACATCCATCCTTAGTTTGTTAGACTCATCAACGGCAAGCATGTGGTTTGCAGATCAACTATGAAGATCGCATGACACGACATACATGGACAACAGGTGACAAATATAAATTCAAGGAAAATGAGATGGCCCAAGTCAAATTTGAAACGCCAGGTACACAATGGATCCCATATGTAACTATTAGGTATATATTGTAAGGCCAGCCATCTTTACAACAACACCAGACTTGTTATCTAATCTACTACACAGGTAATTTCAACACGCATCATTTGAGGTCAATGGCAAACATAGCAACAATATATAATACAGTAATCTTGGAATATTAAGTTTTCAAGTATTGAAAGCGGACGTAAAGAAATACAGATAATTAATGCACCTGTGAATGAAACCGGACACTGCCTCCCCTGGGGATAGTTCTACCGGAAGTGACGTCATTAAGCAAGTCGGCGCGAGATACAGAACCAAGAATTCTCTTACAGTTCACTGATTATACCAGTAGGACTCATTAATACCAACGTATTTCACTCATTGCAGATGCTTGTATTGGACGTGTAGGCTAAATTCAAAATGCTTATTGATACTGATTCTCGTCTAGTGGCAGATACTGACTGATGGTAGCAATGAACGGGTGACGAGGACGTGCTACCCAGGCAAGTCATTATGTTCCCAGCCACTATCCACCCAGGTAACTAACTACACGACCCACTCAGGTAACTACACGACCCACCCAGGTAACTACACGACCAACCCAGGTAACTACACGACCAACCCAGGTAACTACACGACCCACCCAGGTAACTACACGACACACCCAGGTAACAACACGATCTACCAAGGTAACTACACGACACACCCAGGTAACTAACTACACGGACTCGGCGTGAAATACTCACGGTCTGTGATCTGAGGGGTAGTAGACCGGCACAAAGTCTACACCCGGAGTTGCGAGTGTGTTCTCTAACAAAAACGACCGTTATAACGACCAAGGCAGTGTCGAGTTTCTTACACAGCCACTGACCCATGTCAGCCCCGATGTGGTATTCACGCAGCTAGATTGACTGCGTACACTCTCAGAAATTAGTCAGGTGTTTATCGCATAGATATCAACTTGTCCTGTGTTCCGGCCAACACTAATACCGTCATTGTTATCTCGTGTCGTACATTGGGGTGTTCACATATGCACACACGCACATACACACGCACACACCCACGCACACACACACACACACACACACACACACACGGACAGGCATGTACATACAAGATCGACAGGTTGAAATTACTTACTTGACAAAGACGAAACACCACCGGGGAGTACAAATCGTGGTATTGGAAGCGTTCAAATCTATAGCATGAGTACAAGTCTCCTTTGAAGACCATTCGTACGTTATATTGGATATGCATATTTTGTTTGTGGGATTATTTTCATGTTCTGTTCAAATCATAGACGAGGGTGATGGTACATGCATTATACGTATAAGTGCATACTATGTCCCGATATGTAAACGACCTTCCTAATTCAATGCACTCAATTTGTATAGGCGTTGTAGATTTCTGGAATCATAATATTGTTATTTGCATCTGTAAGGCTATGTCTCTATGCAATCTTAACATCTACCTCTGTCCACTAACAAGGTCATGCCAGTGTATGACAGTGTGGTATTAGGCGCACTTGATTGGCATTGACCCAAGGTAATTAAAGCGTTCTAATAAAGTGACTGATGTGAAGCAATTTAAATTTCCTGGCAAATCTTGGTATTAATCTCTGGTGGTCTCATTACACTGGCTGACCCGGTGTTGGATCTCCGTGTGTCATTGTCTGGACTGTCTGACCAGTGCTGGACTCTGAGGAGGCAAGTTCACACAACCTTGGAACTGCGGTCGCTCCTGGACTTAGGCAAGGATTACAAGGTGCAGGTGATCATGCGCGGCCTTATATATTTGCGTCAAATATAAAACAGCACTTCTGTATGCAAATTATTCAGCCTGTAAAGACCCGTACAAAGTCATTCGAAGATCGGTCATTCCAGGCTGCAGGTCCATTTCCAATAAACACTCTCCCACAATGCATCGTTTAAATAGACAAACTTTGCACTTTCGGGAACAAAAATAAAAATTCACTTCCTTAGTGAAATGTATGGCTCGTCCTTATCCACCCATTTCCCAAAAGGCATTTGATCAGTTGCGCTATATAAATGTGGATAATAATAAAATTAAATCGGTGTGTGTGTGTGTGTGTGTGTGTGTGTGTGTGTGTGTGTGTGTGTGTGTGTGTGTGTGTGTGAGTGCGTGTTTGACAAAAATAAAGCATCTATAAACTGTAGTAGACTATGTCGGCACTAATGCTTCCTACATTTGCTGTTATCTTGACTTGCATCTAAACTGTAGACTCTCAATGAATACCCTCACTTGACGGGATCAAAGGTGTACTGGTCTTACAAAACACTACATAATACTAGAGTTCACTTCCATTCCAGGTCTCGTCACGTGATACTGAGTACATAATTAGAGTTCGTGCCGGTTGAGAGCTTACGGAAACTGAACCTTGTTAATTGAGAACGTTTTTCGAGAAGTGTATTGGCCTATCCCATTTCACTGCAATAATAATCATTTACCGGCAGTCGCCGCAATGAATAGTGTACGCTAAATAAGGTTGATAAGGGTGATGGCCAAGTGGGACACGCCTTGTAATAATAAACTGGACACCTCCTCGCCTCTTGTAAAGTTGACGTACCGCGTACCACTGGCATGACTGCACCACGCCGACTGTATTGAACATCTTTCATGTATTTATTGCGTCACCTCCATTGGCAGTTCTGGAGAATACTATGACTCGAAAAAAATTGCACTTCTTTCGTAATACATTGAAGATTTAATCAGGTAATACCGTTCTCTTGTACTCGGCCACACCGCCTTGGGTTTTGGCAATTAATTTCATTTGAGTTATGAGCACGGAGCGCTGGAAGGCAAGACCTGTTTTATAAGAACTCGCTATGGCTTTCTTTGATCAAAGATTGTCATCTCGACAAAGTTACTAAACTGTAGTTTTGTTTTACAAGATTGTCCAAACAGCGGTAACAAGGAAGCAGCCTTCTGCCAATCCACACTTGCACGTGTGTTTCACTAACGAACCATGCTATTATCATCCGAGATTCGTCTGCACTTCACAGACATCTCAGAATCGATTGCCAATCGTTATTCGATAAGCACATTACATTTACCAGATTCCTACACTGAACTTTCCACAGGGACGAAGTTCTACCAAAAGCGTAAGGGCATGCGCCTGTTTCTCGCAACCGGAAGTGGTGTTTGCATAGTAACACGGTCTCTGTAGGGTCGTTATGCATCCGGGCCGGGTGTTTGCTCACGGACCTCTCCATTAAGCATAATTACCCAGCAGAAAATTAAGTGTTTAATTAATGCCACATGAAACTATTCATACAATGAACCATTCGTAAAATCATTATACGTTTAAACTGAACTTCAATCTATATCTCGCGTTATTCCCGTGATTTGAGTGATAACATTTACAGCGTTTGACACATCTCCTCCTTAACTGTCATCAAATAATTACTAGTATACATGCATGTGGAGATTAGTTTGTGGAACAATGACATGAAGAGTTGCACTGAGTGTGCTGTCCTGTGTTGTCCTGTGTTGTCCTGTGTTGTCCTGTATTGTCCTGTCTCATGCGGCGTAAATGACTAGTACCTAGAGCACAGATGGAACGAGAGCAGTGTGCACATCATTTATTGATAATAACATCTCATTTAAGATATTTCCTTGTGGGCTGTTTTCAATTTCTTGACATCCGCTGTGTGATTTGTCCAGTCAGACTCGCGTGGGAGCCACACGTCATACCGCTGACTAGCTACATATGACATTGAAGAACTCTCATCAGCAGGAGGAAGAACACGGAGCTAACATTTGCTCTGGCGGGGCTACCTCCACCACTATCCATATCAATAGACATTAGTTAGGGAGTATATTAAAGTAATCAAATCGAAGTGATAAGCTCTTTATCCTATTTCCCTGTACACGGAATATCCTCGGCTTTTATCCCTATGTATATGTATGCAGGAGTATTCATCCCTCGCCAGAACTCCCTCTGAACGTGCGTCCTAGTCGTTCGTTGTGCTTCTTCTAATAGGCATTCTTAATTACTCTCTGTTAGCTTTCGATAGGACACGCTTATTTTTTATCACTTATCAATATATGCAATTGCTGTATCCAAATATAATTGACATGATTCAGATGGGAATTCTACTGCACGGCACTGATGGGAGTAAATAGTATTAGTTCTAACGTAGCTGTCGATGCCGGAATCACTCAGATCCGCCAGCTATCGAGGTATTGATTGGAAAACAAAGAGATCCGCAATAGCCAATTCCACTGCTGTGTCAACTCACGTCTGCGTTTTCAAGGGTTTCGATTTGTCGTCTGCATCGTACAATCTAATAAAGAAAAAAAATGTATCGACCTTACCCCACCACACCCAGGCATCCTATGACGTCATAGAGCAGCTTACCATAAGCGAACATGTTCACCGCTAGGAGTTTGGGCGGGTCAGTATTGCCGTCTGCAACTCAGAACTGTTGTGCGTTCCTTATTAATCCTGGAGATTTGATTAATGATAAAGAGATATTGAATCTCTGTGGTGAGGCAATCTTTGGTATCTGTTCTTCAGCTCCTAGACTATTGGGAAAGGAAATTAGCCTCTCCGCTGCCTGAAAGACTGGTCTGGTGGACGTGGTCAACCCAATGTACAGATAGGTTGCAGTTAAGTGCCTCAGAAATAGAACGTCAAGCAGATACTCAGGTTGATGCATCAACAAGTTGGATCTTCTATTCGTGTTGAGCAGGTCCACAGCTGATGAACATGTCATTCTCTTTGGTAAATTAAGGAATACATGCATGTATTGTGTTGTATGTGTGTGTGCACGCCGAACAAATAGTATTTCTATCTTGATGAATGAAATCAGCAAGTTAGTAAATTGATTTATAAGTAAATCGTAAACTTGTCTATATAGTCAGCGATCAACTGCCAACTATTTCTGAACGAAGTCATCCGGATCAGTCGTCTATGTAAGGCATACACACTATCACTCGGCCGATACTTCACACGTCTTACGAGATAGAGTTAATTACAAAGTTTCTATTTCAGAAACTATACTCCCACTGTGTTATAATCAGGTCTAATTACATCGTACACGTTACCATAGATAAATGTTATTATATAGTCTGGAACGTGGTTATGCATCATGCTAAATACAGGATTTGAAGTTTCCATCTATTGCCAAATAATTATCTGCATACTTAGTACATACATGATTGTGTTTGGTTTCGGGGCAGATATACCGACACGTGCAGTATGTGGCGGTGTTTGAACTATTATCGACACCATACACGTTCTCATACATACGCTGAAAAACAGATACATTAATTACAATTACAATACGTAATCAGGTAACAGATCATAAATAATTAATACAGCGTATACTCTGCATTATACAATGTAACTACAAAGTGCACTGGAAAGTTCCAGATATTAAGCATCGATTTAGTCCTAGCTATGTTTGATATGAAGATACAAATAAATCAATATCTATAAGAATGCGGAATTAATACCATTTTATTGAAAGTTTTTCTTTAGATAAATACGACATGTGATTCCTGTAGTGAAGCAATCTCTGGATGATAAGAAAGACGTTAACAAACACGGCTTGCATTTTCTTCAGCTATCTTGATGACAACTGCCACTGGCCGCTCGTCGTGTTCGCCTGTCATCTATCATAAGTGGTTTGGAAAACAGCATTTGATATGAAGCATCATTTGAGCCTATATCGTGTACCGCGAGATGCCATGGAACGTTCTTATACACACCGCGTTGTAGATCTATGTGAAAATGACGACTCGTGACACCCAGACACTTCCGTCATGTTATTTCCACCTCTCTGGCATCCTCGAAACTCAGGCCATTTTGTGACGGATGTTAAGTAGGCATAATAGCCAGAGTCTCCAAGACACATCTGGCGTGGCACCTGCTCGTATGTGACGAGACTATCTGGCGTGACACCTGCTCGTATGTGACCAGACCATCTGGCGTGACACCTGCTCGTATGTGACCAGACTATCTGGCGTGACACCTGCTTGTATGTGACCAGACCATCTGGCGTGACACCTGCTCGTATGTGACCAGACTATCTGGCGTGACACCTGCTCGTATGTGACGAGACTATCTGGCGTGACACCTGCTCGTATGTGACCAGACCATCTGGCGTGACACCTGC
>JAUTBT010063694.1:0-32964 GCA_032361225.1 Lepetodrilus schrolli
ACTACATGTTTAGTTGTAGCTCTGTTGATGGTGTCTAGAACTACAGCACTACATGTTTAGTTGTAGCTCTGTTGATGGTGTCTAGAACTACAGCACTACATGTTTAGTTGTAGCTCTGTTGATGGTGTCTAGAACTACAGCACTACATGTTTAGTTGTAGCTCTGTTGATGGTGTCTAGAACTACAGCACTACATGTTTAGTTGTAGCTCTGTTGATGATGTCTAGAACTACAGGACTACATGTTTAGTTGTAGCTCTGTTGATGGTGTCTAGAACTACAGCACTACATATTTAGTTGTAGCTCTGTTGATGGTGTCTAGAACCACATCACTACATATTTAGTTATAGCTCTGTTGATGGTGTCTAGAACTACAGGACTACATATTTAGTTGTAGCTCTGTTGATGGTGTCTAAAACTTCAGCACTACATGTTTAGTTGTAGCTCTGTTGATGGTGTCTAGAACTACAGGACTACATATAGGATAATTAAATTAAGAAACACAATGCATACGACTAGTGGAGTTCTCGGTGACGTTGACGGTGTAGACGTTCCTGGAGAACTTGGGAGCGTTGTCGTTGATGTCCACGATCTTGATGGTCCTAGTGGCCTTGACCTCGTGTCTCGCAGCGTCCGTGACGATGAAGGTCAGGTTCTGGAACTCGTGTTGTCCGAACTTACCGTCTCTGTCGATGTGGCTGATGACGCGGAGGACGTTGCTGGTGAAGTTGATGTAGTTGCTTCCGTCACCTGTAGATGACGTTCACCACGGCTTAGTGATTGACGTAAAACTATCGGATATCTACGAACTACGAATTCCTATATATTTAATTAGGTTTCTCAAAAGGAGTCATTAAACTTTGGTCAACAATAAAGGGTGTACGTTCAGTAAATGATGACAATTATGAAATTTGAATATTAATTTACATATCCTAATATAGGAGCAGATAGTGCCTAATGGCTATAAGATATGCTTGATGACTACAAATGGTGCCTGATGACTACAGACGGTGCCTGATGAATACAGATGGTACATGATGACTACAGATGGTACATGATGACTATAGGTAGTGTATGATGACTACAATTAGTGCCTAGTGACTACAGATGGTGCCTGGTGACTAAAGATGGTGCCTAATGACAACAACCTTGTAAGTAGTATGTCAAATTATCATTCGGATCGTTGTCCACGGCCGAGAAGATTCTCTGAAGAGCATATCCAACCGGCATTTCCTCCATGAGTGACAGGTCCTGTGCGAATATCAAGACTGGAACCTCATCATTGACGTCCTCAACAACAACCGTCATCACCACGATGACGACGAAGACTCCGTCAAACACTCTGGAATATATACGTGGTCAGAACTTGATAGAGAACAATAGTGGGTCGTGGAAGTTAGCACCAAATTCGAGATTCGAGATTCACGTAGGTACGCTTGTACAGTGTATTATTGAATTTTCATAAAGTTTGAAGGTTGATCTTCGATCGAGAGAGATAGAGAGAGAGAGATAGAGAGAGATAGAGATATTTATAGAGAGATGAAGAGAGAGAGAGAGAGGGGGTGGATTGAGATGAAGAGAGAGAGATAGAGGGGGAGAGAGAGAGAGAGAGAGAGAGAGAGGGAGGGAGGATGACAGCTTGAAGTGCATCAGCTATCTTTACTTTGGCATCTTCTACTTCCATACTTACTGTAGACGCAGGATATATTCTGTTTTCTGTTCGTAGTCTAATGGAATTTGCAGTGTTAAGGTTCTGTTTTGGATTACGAATATGTCGGCGTGGCTTTTCAGCGACAGTGACATATTATCGTCTTCCGGGTCGACACAGACGATGCTGAAGATGGTCTGTAAATTTAAAGACATGGTGGTTACTGGTTAGAACGTCGAACAACAGATCGGAGAAATATCAGTAGTGAGATCGTGGATATCAGTAGTCAGATCGTGGATATCAGTAGTGAGATCGTGGATATCAGTTTAGAACTTGACACGACCTTATCATTGAACATAATGCAGTAGGAGACTCACGTCGTTAACGGGCGTGTTCTCTGCGACGTTGATAACGGTCAAACCATTAGGCATGGGAGCCTTGAAGAAAGGCGGGTTGTCTGTAAATATGTCATATTAGTATCGCTTACATTATACGTCCAGATTATATACCATGTCATCAATAATATGTGTGCACGCATCTTCGCGGGTGGAAGTACGCCACCCTTAGCTCTGAAGGGAATGTGAAATTACTGAATTCAGAGATGTGTTCACGAACTTGTCCAGTGTGTTACTCATTGACTAGTGGAACCTATTTAGCCTGAAGGATACAAGTCGTAAGTAGGTAATTGAGGTCAGAGGTTCAGTGAGGTCAGTGATCTCAGTGAGGTCAGTGAAGTCAATGGCTAATGGAACCTATTTAGCCTGAAGGACATCATTCCTATACAGGTCAGAGGTCAGAGGTCAGAGGCGTAAAGATTCTCACGTAATTTAAAATCTTTTAAAAATCAAGAAGAAAAATTTCTACATAATATTATTAATTAGCCGAAAATATGTAAACAACCCTAATATAATATAAAGATGCGGTAACACAAATGCTAAACAGTGCAAAAACATAGCCAAAGTGGCCCGTTCTAAATATAACAATAGGGACAGTGAGTCTCGCCAGGGTCATTTCCGGTGACAGACTACCGGTGACACCTAATCGGAGATATGTATGTATTATATACACATATAAAAATGATATTCCCCGTGAGAAGAAATCAGAGGAATAAAGGTTGTGGAGGATTTAGTTTCTACCTACGTACACTTATGGTCCCCTATTATATTTCTGTAATATTGATAACAATACCTGAACATATAGAAGTATCATACATGTACCTCGACAGTTGCTAGGAAACACTTATCACGGGTACATTGCTAGGAAACACCTACGTCACATAATAGGTGCACGTACACTTACCAATTCGGAATTTCCACTGTGCCTTGATCTTTACAGAGAAGAAAAATATGAAATTCACTGCAAATTTCTTGGAATTGAAGTATGTCAAGAACTGTGAATCGGAGTCGGAAGTATTTGTTCCAGACCCAACTTTAATATGGCCGTCTGTCCACGTGACCCATAACTCTGTGAAGGCGGTCGGTACCATGGTCGTCTTGATCGACTGGGTATGATAAGTATTACACGAGATGCATCCGTATTTCAGGCCGTTCATTCTGTATGTTTTATTTTTGTCAATGTTTGCCAGAGAAACACAGTAATACTTCCCGGCCTTAAGAGTAATGACTTTTGTTTGGGACAAAACTATATATGCATTTTTTAACCCCTTGATTTGGAATCTCAATGTGTCCGTACCACCAACAGGGACGCCAAGTTCATTCATCATCTTAATCTTCAATGAACCATCTGTCTCCACATTTACAAAACGCCCTGAAATCATAACATAACTAATACTACTAATAATTGTAATAGAAACATCATCTACAACAACAACGACCACTACCACTACTAATAATTGTAAAAGCATCATCATCAACAATATCTACCAAATAACTGCATAAACGACAGAATACAAAATAGATCTGCGCGTATTGTCACAATAACTAAGACCAATTTTCACATTACACTGTTCTCAACTACCTTCACTAACTTCACACATACAAGAACGTTTCCACTCGTGTGCCACACTGTATTAATCTGCTCTACAAACCTTGCATCACGGCAAGAACTCTCCGTTGTACTGATCTTCCTTTACTGGACACAACTAGTTATAAGGTAAAATATGTCGGTTCCGGAACTTTCCGCTTTGTTGCTGCTTCTCTATGGAACTCAATTATTATGATTATTTGTACTTTCTAACATTCTTTTGCACGTTGGTTTATTTGACATCGTCTGACTCTCTTTACTTAGCAAGTTGTTACAGTGACTACGGTCATATCCACCTACAGACAGTGTGCTGATGCATGTCAATAAGACAGACACACCCACCTGCAGATATCGCCTTGATGCATGTCAATAGTGCTGCTATGCGCATCCATTTTAGGTGGCTCGTATACGTCTCCATGACAATAAATATGTCCCCGTCTCTGAAAATATGGATTCGTAGAAATGATGGCATACAAATAGCAAATCTGTTATATACAACATATTAAACATCAGTGTAGTATTGAAAAACAAGTTCATTGTAAGTAAACAACGTTGCAATGATAATACGTAAAAAGACCTGTTGATACGACGCACGCACGAACATACAAGACACGTGTGTGTCTGTGCATGCGTGTGTGTATGTAACAAATAACAAATTATAAATATAATCATCCTCTAAGAAGAGAAGAATCAATGCATTTATTCATATAATCGCCAATGTCAATAGATTGAAACACAATTAAACTCTTATTGTGGCCACTATAATTGTTTGTACGTGTATGTACTAATGAAATACAATTATTGTGAAACTCGACTGTCTTAGTGGGACAAGTATCGCACACACGTAGGAATTATCTACCGGTAGGTTGCAAACAGACGTACGATAATACTCTTTAAAACGGCAGAGTTTCGTAATAATTGTGGACAAGGTGTTGATCTTTGAACAAAGACAAATGTCACCCGAGACCATCTGTACACTGTCTCTGGTTGCACGTGCTTCTCACCTATTGCTCCACAGTGGCGCTCCTGACTACTTGTGAAGGAGAGACCGTGTTGGTGCCAGTCTTCGTAGATCTGCGCGTCGAGGAACACATCAGATGTGAGGCAGGCCAAGCCAGCAGAGAGATGCTATCACTTGATCCCGTGTTTCTACTGCAGTGTCCAGATCCCAGCATGGGGTGGAATCAGATAAATATGAGTAATGGCAAGTGAAGACAAGTATACACTATAAGTATGAGTAATGGCAAGTGAAGACAGGTATACACTACTCGTGACAGGCCATTCGAAAACCGGGTACGTGCAGTGCTCTCTCTCTCTCTCTCTCTCTCTCTCTCTCTCTCTCTCTCGATGCAGATAGGATGGTTTGTAGCTGTAGGACTATATAGGTGGTACGGAGGCTAAGCCAGACCGTAGGTTACTAAGGCTAAGCCGGAGCGTGAGGTACTAAGGCAAAGCCAGAACGCTAGGTACGGAATGGAGGCATTGTTTAAAACGTCATTTACAACATGTCCCATCAAAAGCTATACAAATGAGAACCAAGTTAGTGTACTATGTGATTGTAATTGATATATTAGCAAACAATACAGTTTCTCCAGGCAACTAGTATATATTCCTTTGTTTCTGAAGAGTCACGTCCAGTGTGTTATTAATCACCGCACACACAGGTAAAGCTGGACATGAATCAGCTTACAACGGTTTTGTCAAGTGGAAAATGTTATCATTTTAATCATATGTGCTTTCTAAAATATTAATACATTTGATGTTTGTGATACGTTTGAAATGTTGAAGTACGTATAAGACTGCAAGTCACATACACGTAATAAACGGGTTTCTGCGCCTATGGGCATGCTGCCCCAAAACTATTATAAACATATTTACCGAAAGATGTTGCATATGTTTTGCTTTTCGTAAATAGCACCCCCTACATGCAATAATATTGTGAGTTAAATAATATAGTAGTGCACCTCCATACGTTACAGGCATGTTTGTTTTAGAATTAAATTAAAATAACAGCTGAGATACGCATGCGTTTCTGTGTTCAGTCGACAAGAATCTAAGTATCAATCTAAGTATCAATCCAGCCCGTACCCAGTGCTTTGGTGGCAGATCTTTCCAGACTTTAGAATTTAGAACAATCTCCCGTTGGAACTTCGTAATTATTGATCGGTGTACTTTCTTTTGATCGTTAGTATAGAATAAGATTTTAAACAACTGAATGATCAGAAATCGTCATTACTACAGACTGTTCTAAATTATATTTACACACTCTTTGAATAATGATTTGCCTTCGGCTGTAAACATTTCCAATCAATGAGCGGGAATACCACCGGCTGTTATAGTTATATTGCATACATCTGGCGTATATAAATCTTCAATAGAATCAGTTCATGTGCCGCAGTGTGTACACACAATTATTATAACAATAGAATCAGTTATGAACTGATTTGTCGATTGACAATTCTAGAACAGCAGTCACTAAATTATATTCACCCAAAGACTTTTCGTCTATTGACAATTAAAGGTAAATATGTGCTGATTAAATCAGTTAAACGTTAGCTTACCTGACAATGAATATGTGAGGCTATCGTTAAAGTCCGGGTCTCAGAAGGCGAAAGGAAGTAATGTGTATTCTAATTTGTATACGAACACTACTACGTTTAGCTATTGTATAAGGGGCGGGTGGTAGCGCAGTGGTAGAACGTTGGACCGGAGCCAAAGGTCCTCGGTTCAAATCCCGTCCTGGGGGCCCGGCATCAATGTTCGCGAAAGTTACCTTTGGGAGGCGATATTGATAGGATGCGCTGTCTGTAGAATGGCAATGCAGTTATCATCCTTGGTCTTGTCAGTACCAGCCAGGTTTACGCCAACATTCAACGCTACGGATGTTGCGGGTTTCCTCCTGCCCTAAAACTGACAAGCCGTGATAAAAATCTGAAAGCGGCTCTAAACCCCAATTAAAAAATATATTCTAATTCTATGGTATGGAAGGAAACGCGGAGACGCTTTACTTTCCACACCGATCTAGACTTGCTGACTTGCTCATGGAGAGTGAGAACGATGGTTGTAACACAAACCGATGGGAGTGCCCGGTGGCGTGTCGCTGCCAAGGGGAGAGGACAGCATCTGCCAATCCAGGAGCCACGAACGATGCAGATGCACTCGGCATGAAAAAGGCCTGTGCATCCAAGCTATTGTGAAGATTCCAAGAAAGATATATGAACTAGCAAGTCTACCTTGACCACAACTACAGTTAGTCCAGTTCTGGACGGCCCTTTGTCTGGGGGGTCAATGGCGTCTAGAAAAAGCACGTGCTGATGGCATGTGACGGAAGCGTCCTCGTAGTTCAGGCCGGTGGTTTTGACGTACAAGTTATCGCCCGTGAAGAGGGTGAAGTTGCCATTGCTGCTTAGGTCAAGGTCGTTGTAGGGAAGCTTACTCAGGAGAATATCTGTGGATTACAATGGTTGAACAATCAAATACTTTTTTTTTTCCACAGTAGATAACATATGCAAATGAGTAATTCATAACCAATCAGTGATTTCGAAAAGCGTTATCACCTGTGGAATAACATTGTTGTCCTACTGACGTTATCTCCTGTGGGAGGCAGTATTGGTGATAAATGTACTCACTTTCATACGTGTGTCTGACGTCCACTTCTTTAGTAAAAGTATTTCACTCAGAAGTTTACTTAAGTAATTGTTCACACCTTTTTATAGATACAAATTTGAGTAAAAACGATAGGTGTATTTTTTTTCAATTTGATTTTGATTTTGGGTTCCAAAACCCCAGATTTCGCAGGCATATAGCAAAATGGGTTTTACCATAGTATCAAATAAATATAATTGAAATTAAATTGAGAGGTTTAGTGAACGACCTAGACCTAAATTCCAAATTCCAAATACATAGAGGATATTCAATGTTTTTTCCTCAAATAGCGACTCTCCCCACTCTACGATATGTAATAAGAATGGTATTTGAGAAAAACAATAGTCTATTTATTACATAAATCTAGTGAAATGAAAATACAATGATTTGTTGGCTCGTTTATAATGTTTATTAGCAATGATGAGCATACCCATCGCCCCCTGCCTAACACAATGTAACAGTGCCATCACCCATCGCCCCCTGCCTAACACAATGTAACAGTTCCAACACCTATCGCCCCCTGCCTAACACAATGTAACAGTGCCATCGGTCCGCGCGTTGTTCCGTCTGTTTACTGCGTCGTAGAACATACTATCAAGAAGTAGATTTGTCACGACCCGTATATTCCTATCCTACGTTATAATATTAATAATATCATGCATGTTTGACTTATACCATTTAGAACGAGGCTAAAGTAAGAAAACGCAAATTAATGTTTCTTTGAAGTTTTCTTTATTCGCGGAGTACTCTACTACGATGTCTGTCGATGCCGATCAGCTGTGTAGAATTTTGGCGGACATGTTATTGGTCGCTAGCGCAGTCAAACCACGACATTAACCGCCAGAAGGATTCACTCGGCATATGGCCTCAGACCACAAATACGTCACTTCATCGTTCACCAACTTGTGGAAATTACATCATGAAACATAGTGCTCTCCTAGATGGGTGTATTTTGATTGTAGGAAATGTTTTTGCATAGTTTTGTAGCTAGGATGACAGATGAGACTTCATAGTGTCTGAAGGATGGCTTCATTTTTTTATAGCCTGCATTAAAATGTGCTCGGGCTCTATTAGTACATGTGTCAAGTTCACCGCTCAGGACAGTAAATTGGTCGGCATGGTCCTATTGGGCATGGTCCTATATTGAACTACCCCTCCTTTAGGCATGTTTACAAGGACTATCCTTCCATTCTGACGTCCTGATGGCCAAGTGAACACAAAACGGAAGAAATTACTTAATCGGGTAAAATGTATAAACATTGCTTTTCCTTATTGTGAATATATTTATCATGTAGAATAACTCCTATGATATGAAACACATATTAATGATTGTTGTAGGATCGCTGAGTTAGTTATTTGTCAGTACAAGTTCAACAACGTTTTAGTGCATCAAGCTAACCTACTATTACATATGAGTCTATTTTATAAAGGTGTCAGATGTTCCTAAATTGGGCACGACAACGTTATAATATTGGTATAATAAATGTGCATTGGTATAACTAGAGATAGTTAAAGAAAACAACATAGATGGACTTATTTCGCAACTTCTATAATGTTTATATTCATTGTTTCCATATCCCAATTTAAGGACACGAATGGGAAAATTAGGAACACTGTGAAATTGTTCCACTTTCTAAATTTCGTTTTTTTTTACAGTTTCAATAAATATTGATGCTTTAGGGCAATGTTTATTTGTTGTCATTTCTTATTTTTCATATACTGTACCACATGCAATCAATGTGCAATGCATTTAACGGTATGCTTAGACCATTACAACAAAAAAAAAACGTGCCCAATATAGGGCCCCTCCCCCAGTTTGTGATATCTCCTTGCTGGAATATTCTACAGTTCGTTCTATCACAGGTCTGTGGACATATATGGATGGAACAGCTAGATTCTAACTATGTTTAGATCGCGCTATGTTCATCAAACTCTTCCTACAGCATATTCTGCGGTGTCTCGTAAGCTAGCGAAATCTGTGAACAACTATTTATCATCGTGGACATGCAACAGACAGCAACAGGGTCAATCATCATGTATCCATATGGTTTAGTAGCTAGGAATATTGCTTTTAGCTAGTTATTATACTTTAAAATCTAATATATTGAGGTAAAACAGCAACACTAATAGCCAACACATTGTCTATACAATCATGTTGTGAAAACGTTTACAATAACTAACAACGAAGGGGGATAACTGGTGTAGTGCGTATTTTGTACAGCGAGCTTACGTAACGTAAACAGGCAATCAGTCTAATAGTAGTTCCCAATGTATTTTTCTCTATGTTACCTGTTAACGTCGAATATGATGTAAAGTCATAGTGATGCTTCAATAGGGTCAAACACAAATAGGTCTTGCAACATGATTGTATTTTATGTTTTCAATATCTGGAATAATCTCCGTGTACCAGGAAGCTATTTTCAAAACGCCATCTCATGCTTGAGTAATTGTGGAATATGCTGCCACACCTCGTGGGCTACCTGTGGAACATTCCTGGATATTTTGAAGTGCGGATCCTGTGCCTTCATCATACGTCCTAACTCATCACACAAATACTCGATGCGTTCAAATCTTGACTCATAGATGTTCAAGGAAATGTAGCACCCAATACTGGCTCCCACAGGAGATAACGTTTGTAGGACAACAATGTAATTCTACTGTAGGTAACATTTCACAACTTCACTGATTGGTCAAGAATTACAAATTTTTGTATAGTTATTCTACTGCTGACAAGGATTCTACCAGTCATGATGTCATTAACATCCAATCGACAGCCATTCGCGTCCGTGATTTGAAAGGGGTTGTCAATTTCATCCATCAATTGTCACCATAGCGGGTACATATGAAGACTATTCTAATGGGTAACTAGGCAAGTGAGGTACAATATTTATACCTTACATGTGAGCATATTGCTTTAGCCACATTACTGGATAATAAATAGAATCTCAACCTCGTGTCTTTTGATATCAATGCTATCCTACTCGTTGATAAAAGTAACCAAAATCCGAGGATACCATTGATATAAAAAGACACTCGGTAGAGATTCTCTATTTACCTACTGACGACAACTTGCTAATTATTTTACTTTGACATTTTACAAAGTCATTCGGAAATCAGTCATTCTAGGATGCAGGAACAATCTCCTACAAAACATCCGTGAATCAGACAAACTTGGCACTTTCAAGAAAAAAAACTAAAAACTCAGTTCTTTTATGACGTTTATGAATGATCCTTGTTCGCTCCATTTCCCCAAAGCGCATTTGAGAAGTTATTCTGGATAATTGCGCTACATAATTATTATTATTATTATTATTATTATTTACCATTGCCGTTGATGGATATTTCGTGAAAACTTTCACCGGTTGTTTTTTTGCGCCTGTGTGTTCATCATAAGACCATGACAATTCATACGTGTCCATTGGGACCTAGTCATCAACTATTCCATCTTAGCTAACATTAAACAAAAACACGTTCGTCAATTTATTGCCAGTTGTAATTAGATTAACACATCTGTGGAGTGTTTTGGTAAATCCTATAACCAGAGAATATCGTCTTACCACATGGTTTCACATTTTAATCAAGGATTTGTGATTGAAATTGACATGTCATTATCAGGTGCCATATAATTGCGACAGATGGAAGATATCGTTCCGCTTGTCACAAAAAAAAACACGAAATGATAAACCTCGTCTAATGTATAAGATACTCAAATATTATGTTTATATGTCGTCAACACGCGTCAAAAACATGATTAATCACCAGATTAAGTGTTCCAGTGATACTTTACACGCTCTCTTCCTGTAAGTCTCGTATGTTTACAACTAGGACTATTTTAATCCGATATATGAAGGGGAGATAAGTGCCCTGTTATCGCATGTGTGTAAACCGCTGTAATATATATAATATGCATTTTTGAATCGTACAGTTTTGAAATAAAGAATTTTGTAATGAGATATCGAGCATAGAAAATCGAGTGTGATGCACTGAAAGCGCCAATATCATGAGGATGCGGGTATCCGTTATGATAAGTTGAAGGTAACAGGTAGATACAGAATGCAGTTAAATTTACAAATATGTTGTCTATGAAACACAATTAAGCAATGTTTCATTACTGTCCGACGTTGCTCAACTTCGGTGATCAGACGAGAACCAGTGTGTTCAATGTGGTATTGCTATAGACGATAAATAGTAGAAAGATATGCACATGTAAAGTTAGCATGCGGTTACCCAAATCTCAGTTGAAACTGAGTGTTCAGTTACCTGGATCATCGCTTTGCAGTTACCCGCATCACAAGCAATTTTCTATGCTCGATATCTCATTCCCCAATTTTTGTTTTGTTTAAAAATCTGTACGATTGAAAAACGTATATTTTATATATATCTTGAAGTTTCGGTGAATGGACACATGAAACATACCAGTTAAACCGGAAAAATGACATCGACAATTATTCTCAATTTGATCCATAAATACGGTCTTGGATGCGAGTAAGTGCAGTTACCCGTATGCGGTTCTCTCAAGTGTAGTTATAGGTTAGTTAGTTAGGTAATTTGGTGCTTAACGTCGCAGCGGGAATCTTTCACCCATACGCGACTATGCATATTTAAATTACACTATAGATGAGTTTAAATTAAATGCAGCATGAAAAACATGCCTAAAATGTTTTGATTAGAAATGAAGTATATGTGTGAATACAGAGAATGATGAAACTATTGATGTGATAATAACTATGAAATGGTGAATTACAACTTGTGGTATAAACCAATTTCCTTTAAAAAGGATATGATAAGATGCCCAGGAACCTGGGATAATAAATGTTTACGGTTGAGCGAAAAGTAAAAACCGGCGCGCCGAGTTGCAAAGTCCATACGGTCAAGCAAGATATGCTTGACCGTGAGATCCTCGTCACACCCAACGCACCGAGGTTTATCCTCGCCCTTTAAAATATAACAGTGGGTGAAAAATGTATGTGCAATGCGGCATCTGGGGATACTTTCAGATGTGTACTATAGGGAATATGCATGGGAATATAAACGCTATACTAAATAAATTGTCGACCCCTTACTCTGAAACTAGTTCCATGTATGATCATTCTAGTAGGTAGCGTAAAGTCTTATAGGTAGCGTGAGAACGAATAAAATACATAGAACGGTTAATGTAAGACGTTTTTTTTGTTGATGAAAATATCATAGGACGTCAATCTACACAAAGTGGTCATTGTTTACTGGATGACTAACACATCAGTCATCGAAACAAAATATTTACTTCACGATAATGATCATTATTTAAGCAATAAATACTACGAATACAGTTAACCCTATTTAATAAGATGCTATCTTTCAGATCACGATTTGCGGTTAAGGAATTCAAAATTTGTATCTTGAAACGCGGCTGCATTCAGCTGTTAAAGAAGGAACACACGCTCCATTATCAAATTATATATTATGATAAAATACAATCATCTGATGAGCGACATGCGCGATCCTCGGCCATCATATATGTCCATCAAACACGCAAAGAGCTCAACAAACGGAGCACGCGCAGATTCTATTGCATTACTTGAGATGTCCCAATGACATTCCTTTTTAACCTAAACACGCGATTAAAGAACTGCGCGTCTTTAGGAAACGGTACTGATGTGAACTTCAGCCATCGATTGTAAGTTAAGAGTTGGTATATCTCTCTCTTGATCAACCGCTCTGTGTAAGCGGTTGACTTAATCGGTATTTTGCTACTTCTGGAATTACAAACTTTTTCTAATATATATCACTCGAGTTAGATTTTATAGAGGGTAATTGTTTCTAAGCACGAACTTTATCTGACACGATGTGTAGAAAAGTGTGCCTAGGAGTTTATTTTTCCAAATCAAAATAATGACTGCATTAACCATAATCTACGTATTTATTTTCCACTCTGCAGTTTATTAACGTGTTTACAATTACATACTGCAGAGAGCTTACTTACTTCATAGTCTATAAATCATGTTATTATTAGCGTTGCGGTTTGGAGCTATTAATTAGAACCACACTCGACGTTCCTACGGTATTATATTTCGACGCAAGAACGGATCAATACACCAGAACATTTTAGTATGGTACCATATGTTCACCCACAAAGGTATCGTAAGTTTACCCATAAAGGTATCATTAGTTCACCCAGAAAAGTGCCTTCAGCTCACCCACAAAGGTACCATCAGTGCCCACAGGAATTCATCATGGACGTTCTTTGGAATCATGGTACACCAAGACCTGCTCATGACCGCAATATCGACAGAATATTAGTAACTAATTCCCAGACGAAATTCACGTTATACTCGGATCTGGTTCATACGATACTTTCAGACTTTATTGAACTCCGGTCCTTTGAATATAACCTCTTTTTATACAATTTCACTAGAAGGTGGAGTGGTTCAATCATCACCATGCCATTTATGACCTACCAAATGACATTAAAATACCGTATACCGTGAAATTGCATGGGATGTTATCTTCATGATAGTCTGATAACATCAATAATATTACATCAATGAAACTGTCAGGTTCAACCAGGAAAATGAATCAGAAAAAAATACCACGAGATGTGAATACTTATCTTTGCGTGCCATCACCTGGGGTTTCATAGGCTTAGAACCGCTTTTCAACTTTATTTCGCTCATCAATATCATGGTTTGTTAGGTTATTACAGTAGGAGGAAATCAGCAACACTTATAATGGACTGTTGCTGTAAATATGCAAGAACCTGCTGATACTGGCGAGTTCAATGCTATCATGACCACATCTGAGAACAGCAACTTTTGTAGACATTGAGACATTTTCATTCTCAACTCAAAATTTACAAATCCCCATATAAAATTTGAGCTCGGCATGAAATCGTACTCCAAAAGTTTAATAAGCTCGTGGCCTGGTACTATATTATCCCTTTCTTCCAGATGGAATAAATATTGACAAGTTAACTTCCATAAATCAGTTTATTGAATAATGTGTGGAAGGAGAAATCATAGCTTACTTAATGAGTGGTTTTAAATGACAACATATTGTTTTTAAATTTAAAAAAAAAAAGGCTGTAGTTATTCGAGTCCCTAGTTTACAAATTGTTCCTCGAGGTCGAAAATGAAAATAAATATAATTTGAAATGTTCGCCAGTCCGTCAGGTAAAATATAAAAATAATACTAATTTAGATTATGAATGCTCAGTTGACAGAAAACTAATATTAATGATAAATATAATTCTCAATAATTGTAATAAACACCAGTACATATGAATTGTTAAGATTTGAATGCACAATTATTTTGTTCAAAGTATGGCTTGTCAATAGTAGTAATTGTAATAACTAGACTATAGTTATACATATTTACCAGTAAGAAATTAAATTCGACTTTGTGTCAGCCATTGCCTACCAGTATTTGTTCCTGTTTTTTATGACTTGTTCTTTCAACATTTATTATTATAATTTGCTAAAGACCAATACACTGTCAGCAGAATATAATAAAAATAAATATTGTATTTTCCATATTGGAAAAAAATGGGTCGGCGGATCCGTAAACCAGGGTATCAAATAACTATGGCCTTACATTAAAAAACACACCATACCGGTACTTGTTCAATAAATTAAAAGTCAAGGCCAAAAATTGAAATGTTAAACATCGCAACATTTATAGGAAAGACATTGCGAATATATAAATACTATTTTAAACAAAGAAATATTAATCTATTAAATAGTAAACATTAATATTCAATCAGATCAATCCAATAAAACCAGTAGATTAATGGAATATTAATGAACATATTTACTAGGGGGAGGCAAGTCATGCAAACTACTGAATTCATTTAGCTTAAAAAAAACTAACTTGATATACAAGAAAATTTGACCTTTAATTAATCTGTTAGTTATGTGGGTTTTTTTTAGAATACATATTAATATCAAGCAGTAGTAACAAATATATACTTTCCAATTTATCCAAGAAAATAACATTTCAAAATATTCAGATAAATTCTTTTAAAGTCCCTACTAAATAATAATAAAATGGTAAAATGATAGCACATAAAATGACCATGTTTGTCTTTGTGACAATATTGGCATGATAACATGATATATATTTACAAGCACACATCACACCAACCCACAGATTTTAATATCACCAACAAAATGAAAACATTTCTCATCACGAATGAAATCTTTTATTCAAATATAATAACAAATGCAACTTTGTATAACAATAATGGTTAATGAACAGAAATATCTCACAGAATAAACTAATTCATCAGCTGTATGTAGTAAATAAAAATTGCAGCACTGTTCAAAACTAAGAAATTAAATCCCAAATAAATTTCCAATATGGAACAGTGAGTGAGTGAATTATTGTTTAATGTCACAGCGGGAATCTTTCACCCATAGGTGACGAAATATGGAACAGGAAATACACACAAATCTGGAAAAAGTGCATGTAAGCCGACATTTTTAATACTGAATCATCCATGATTAAAGTTAGATTTTACAGCTGCTTGAATATCTTGATGCAATCCAAAATATTCATGTTTCAATCAGACATCTGTACAAATCTGTACAAATCTGTCTGCCAATTAAAGTCACAAAATGAATGAATTAGTACTTTATGACACAGCTGGAACATTTCACCCATGCGCGATGACAAAGTCATAGAAAAAATAAATATAAATCAATCAATATTTCACATAGTGTTTAAATATTATACGGAATACTGTGTCGGGTACTCACTAATAATATTTTCAATAGCATTATATGTTTCATATAGATAAAAAAAGGTTTGCCAGCAGTGATATACATTCATGACCAGATGTAGACGACATTCCGTTAAAAGCAATGAAAGTCAATATTACATGATAAGCATATGCACGCAGCCATAGCAACAAACAATTGTGATTTCAGCAGAAAACAAGTCCGGGCTGCAGGCCCCAAGTCAAGTCGATCCCTGGACAAATAAATCAACTGAGTTCCGCGGAAAAGTGCCATGCCTGCATGTGGCACTGTAAAGTCCTAAGCCCAGGAATTCCCGGGTATCATGCCGCTCCTCGTCCCCTGGTTGTAGCCAATGAAAACCCATCTTCTCTCTAGTCGGGCGCCAACACCCTGCACTTCCTGTTTGAACAGCATCGGCAGTCGCTCCAGCAGGTCCTCGATTTCGCGAGTTCGACACATGGTCATCTGGTTGAGATACGACCATAGGTAGTCGACAGAAGCACCGAAAGGATGGACGTGGAGAAAGCATGTGGTCAGACCTGAAAGCAGGGGAGATAACTCTGTAGAAAAATAAAACCTGACAAACCCGATTCATTCAAAATTCTGCGACATAAACTGGTCAAATATGTAAATGCTCTACACATTGACTGACAGTTGATGATCTCTGATTGCGATGTCACATGAAAATGTCATGATGTAGACATCATTCACAGCAACCGTCGTAAGCCTCAAATATTTCTATCATAAAAGGAATCCTAAAACACCAGCATGCAGCTGAATTCATCTAATATCGAAAACAGCAAATTGAATGGACATTGAAAAAGTAATATTTCTCCAATATTTCCATTTTCAGTTTCAACAAAACATCTAGATCCTATTTCACAGAATGATAATACTATCAGAATGCTAATCCACTATGTATAAAGATAAAAGAGTTACCACTCTGGTAACATTACAGTTAGTTTTCCCATGTTCAACTTCAAATGCAAGAATTCCTGCATATTATTTTACATAATTTACATGCACGTTCTAACTTACACTTCAACGTGGGCAAGCCTGTAAAATATTGCAACATCAATCAAATTAGGAAAAGCAATACCAAGGAATTCCCGCGTTTGAAGTTGAATGTGGTAATTAAATGAACGAATGAATTACTGCTTTACGTCGAAGCGGGAACATTTCACGCATATGCAATGAGTGTGTTCAAACTAAAGGTCTATGATTGTTCTGAGGAACAAGACCCAGCCAGATTTAGTGACATCAGCTCACCCAGGATCTTGGCTTCTTTCGGTGTCAGGTTGATGCCAGAGCTGGTGACGATGGTGTCGGTGCTACTGAGGCCTTGGATCACTGGCAATACCAGCTCTGTTGGACTGGCTTTCTTGTCAATTTTCTGCCCGCTGCAATTTTCAGCAGTGTTTTCTACAGCTTTGTCAGTAGTCTCCTCTGATGGCTGTAACATTTCAAAAACATAATGTTGGGTTTTTTTTTAATTGGAGTTTAGAGCTGTTTTAAGATTCTTTCCTTTTTTTTTCTCTCTTTGAATTGTGGTTTAGAGCTACTGTTGTCACTTATATCTTGGCTTGTCAGGCTTAGGGCAAAGGAAGCCAACAACATCTGTAGCACTGAATGTTGCAGTAAACCTGCAAGCACCAGTTGATAATGATGAACCCAGGATAACTGCATTGCCACAGTACAGACAGCGCATCCTATCATGATCCTGTGGGGAAAAGTAGCTTTTGCGAACATTGATGCCGTGCTAAAAATGCCAAATATTTCATTATTCCAGTAGCCTTTCCAGTTTCCACTGCACAATTCAATCACAACAACTGCCATAATCTGTAAAACCAAATCACCACACAATCGCCTGCCTGACCTATGTGACCTGTGACCTCTCACCTGTGAGTCCTTATCCTCCTCCTTGTCGCCATCTGCTGCAGGCTTGTCCTGACTTGCAACGGATTTCTCAAGATTCTTGGCTCGTTCTCTCTCCTTCTTTACTTGCTGTTGAGAATTTATCAGTTGCTGTGGAAACAGAAAATAAATTTCAAGTTGCTGTGGAAACGGAAAATAGATTTCAAACAAGAATTAAAATATCTGAATGATTTGAACATTAGGAAATGTGGAACAGTTCTCAGTAATTCTTAAACACGTAACAGTACAAGTGAAAAATAACCCGACCTGAACACTATTGTTTTATTGCTGAATGTCGGTGCCTGAATCTTTCACCCAATTATAAAGATGGGAAAATAATATACAAATATAAAGATGTGTGGGAATATATACAAATATAAAGATGTGTGGGAATATATACAAAACTGAACTTCGCAGCATCTTTGAACACTGAAAGTATATCCTACAGAACCTTTTTTTTTTTAATTGGGGTTTAGAGGCACTTTCAAGATTCTTTCACTTATATCATCGCTTAGGGCAGGAGGAAACTTGCAACATTTGTAGCGCTGAATGTTTCAGTAAACCTACGATGACCGGCTGGTATTGACCAAGGATCCCTAAAGAACTACAGTAACACATAGAAAACAGCACTGCTCCGACTTCTTACTAATGCGCCATGATACAGACAACAGAACTACTGTGAACAGAACTGCTATTACCTGCTACAGACAACAGAACTACTGTGAACAGAACTGCTATTACCTGCTATAGACAACAGAACTACTGGGAGGCATGTTCTGATGGCCTGTTCAGATAGCCATCAAGTTGGCTGTTCATGAATCTTGGAAGACTTTACAAATAAATACTGGTAAAAAAACCCAAAACAACTCGGAACTACCACAAGCTGCTACAGGCAACAGAAGTGTTCTGACCTGCTGCATGCCTTGTAGGACGTTCTGGAGGGCCTTGACCTGCTTCTCCTTCTCCTCCACAGAGTTGACCGACTCCTGCTTCACGAAGTCCACCTCATTCTTGTACGCTTCCATCTGGCATCGCAGTGTGTCGTTCTCGTCCTTCAGGAAGTTTACTGTGCCCACATCTGAAATAAACCACTTCCTGTCAACACCTGTCCATTTGGTCTGACAGACATTTTTTTTGTGTGATTTCCCAGTCATGTGGTATTTTCAGTCATACCAGGTTGGTGGATTGGTTACAGATGTTTTCAAATTTATTTCATTAATAGTTATCTGGCCATACAAGTAAAAAAGATTGTACTTGATATGGGAATTCATCTTGTTTTTTATTTTCATTTTATTTTATTTTTTAAATTGGGGTTTAGAGTCGCTTTCAAGATTCTTTCACTTATATCACTGCTTGTCAGTTTAGGGCAGGAGAAAACCCGCAACATCTGTAGCACAAATGTTGCACTAAACAGGCTGGTACTGACAAGACCAAGGATAACTGCATTGCCACTCTACAGACAGCATGTCCTATCAATATCACGTTAGAAAGCTAACTTTCGCGAACAATGATGCCAGGCCCCCGGGGTGGGATTTGAACCTGAAACCATTGGCTCCAAAGTCCAACATTCTACCATTGCGCTACAACTTTGGTCTATACTATTCAAGTTTAACCCCCTATTGATCTATACACTACCTCATATTGAAGTCCCTTCTATTGAAGTCTACACATACATTCTGCATTGATATTCCTTATGTCTATGATGACACATGTATGTGTAATTTATTTATGCACCAACAAAAGAATCTAACGTTACTCTTAGATAAAACTACTGTCATGTATATTCAAGCAGATACTATCTACCAGAACAATAAAGTTTAGAAATGCTAGACTGAACACAAATACACGTGATGTTTAGTGATGTTTAATAATTCACATCATATGCAAATTGTTCATTTTGAGCTCATATAACAGTGGTGAGTATTTGACTATTCTAATGGGGAATTTATACACAGACAAGTTGACCCTTACTATGTCTTACTCAGACAAAACTATGCATACAAAATTGACAAATAGAAAGTAGAGTTGTCACTATGACTTAAAATAGTACATGCTTACGAACATATGTGTGTTATATGATCATGAACTAAGATTTTCTTAAGAATATGAGTATAATATACTAAACCTCCGTCATTCCAGATTGTCTAATTTGAATTGTCTACAATTTAAAATTTTTTAAGAATAAAAAAAATAATTGAAAGATAAAATAAAGCTACAAAAATATTTTTTTTAAATTAAAAAAATAAATTACATTTACAAAAAAAGAAATTAATTTAAAAAAAAGAATCTACCACAAACCCTGTGCCAATATGACAACATATGTATGTTATATGATCATGAACTAAGATTTTCTTAAGAATATGAGTATAATATACTAAACCTCTGTCATTCCAAATTGTCTAATTTGAATTGTGTCTACAATTTTATTTTTTTTAAGAATAAAAAAAATAATTGAAAATAAAGTTAAAATAAAGCTAAAAAACAGAATTTATAATTTTTGTAAATTTAAAAATATAAAATTATATTAAAAAAATTTTAAATTTAAAAAAAATAAATTCTAACACAAACCCTGCACCAATATGACATATATAAACATACCTGAGGCATCACCCTTCCTCTTCTTGGTCGGTACATCGCTGTCCTCATCTGACATCTCCATCTCGTCTTCCTCTCTTCCTCCTAGGTACTCCTCCTGCTGGGTGGTGCGGATGTCCTGAAACAACAGGAAGTCATGTGACTTCAGCTCGTGCACTGCCGGTGCTGCGGCGCTCGTGTTAAATAACACGGACGAGAAAAACAGCAACATTTGCCATAATAATAATATCAGGGATGGCAACAGACAATTGTGATTTCAGCTGAAAACAAGCCCAGGATGGACCTCCAAGCCATTTTCCAGCGCAAATAAATCAACCACTGCACAAACAAATCAGCTGCCATACCTGTAATATACATTATTTTATATAGTGTCATACATAGTTTTGTTAAAAATTACCTTAAGGCCTTAGGCCTACCTCAAGGCCATAAATGCCATATATCTGCATCAACAAGACAGAATAGGGTTATACTGCTAATGTTAATCACCAGGGAATGCCAGTTCCTAATTTACGTGAAAATGCCAGTTTCTTATCATTACTGACATTTTGCTTCCCCTCATAAAGAAAATGTCAGTCTTTCTTTCATGTTGTACGAAGATCAAAATTTGCATTAATAGCTCATGTCTTCTCCTGATGCAATTTCTTTTTCTAAAATGAATATTCAGTACAAGAAGCTAAGACTAGCATTATACATAAACATCACTTTTATATGTACAATTAAATAGAATATTGCAAACGGAAATTTACACTATAGCTTAAACTGAAAGTTTACCAAGCAAGATTTGTGCAAGACAGTGTGAGCCATGAGAATTTTCAAATATTTCCCAATTAAATGCATATGTGCTTGAAAGGCAATGAAATTAACATGTGTATCTTAAAAGAAATTGGAATCAGTTTAAATCAGCAAAAGTACTACACATATTGAAATGAATAATTTAAGCATGAAATGTTTATAAACCAACTCAAAATATAGTTTCATGTTGCTGAACAATTTATAAAAAACCATGAATTAATCAGTATGTTATGACCATGATCTTCAACTTGCACCCTAAACCCTGAGAACATCATTGTGTAGCCTCACTTCCAAAGGGATTTCGTTAACACATTTTTATATGTTACAAAAGTGCAGTTGTTTGTAGCAAGTCAGAGAGACAGAAAGTACTGGTGACGGCTTCAATATCAGTCCTTAGCATTAAGGGAGACACAAATCACCCTAAAACATTAATAATACATACCTAGATAATCAGACTCCCATTTGCCTCAATGCTAAGAGAGAAACTTCCTACATCCCCAGCCAAATTAGTCGGCGTACTCCGACAAACTCCGAAATAACGAGCAAAATGACAAATCTGATTGTCTCATTCCGATCGTAAATGGAACCAAATTGTCGCTGATCTGAGCAGTTTTATTATCTCTCTCACTCACAAATACTGTATGCTAAAACAACTGCATAACCCTAATCTTTCAATAGAATAATTTATGACCTCCGGGAGCAAATGATGAGCTCTCATATGCATTTCAATAAGGTGATGTAAATAATTAATCGACAGCTATTATGAGGGGTGAAAAACAGGATAAACAATTATGGATCTGATTCCCAAGTTTCAATGGTGTTAATTTTAACGCAATCCAAATAAATTTTACCAAATTGATTCCAGCACATGTTGAAATCATTGATATTACTTAACAAGTCCTCGACGCCATCAGTGAATTAAAAAGACATGGTTTAAAAAATGTGCAAATTTAATGGCGCCACGCAGGTCCTAGCTATATGAGAGTTCACCATTAGGCCATGACTCCCATTTCAAGAGCTTTGTAAATCCCCAAGGATCAGTTGCGCAAAGCAACGTGCAGGACAATAATTGTTTCATTTCATTAATTCATGAAACCAACAAGCATGGGAGTGCTATAGTTGTTTTGTGAATCTGAGCCCCCACTGAATGTATTATTATAGGCAATGATTTGTTTGTTTGAATTGGGGTTTAGTCACTTACATCACAGTTTTTCAGTTTAGGGCAGGAGAAACCTGCAACATCCGTAGCGCTGAATGTTGCAGTAAACCTGCGAGCATCGGCTGGTACTGACAAGACCAAGGATGATAATCCGCCCCACAATTGATCGATTAACCAGGGTAATAGTATATAGTGCTACAAGCATGGTTTGGCACATTAATATTAAGACACCCATTATCATTATTTTATTTTGTTAAAACTGAAAAATATAAATTGATCGACTGATTCAATTATTAATTTACATTGCAGCAGGAATATTTCGCCCATACAAGACGGGAAGTATAAAAACTTTGAAATAAAGAAATGTAAGCTCTTACCCATAAGGCCATGCCAGATGACCCTGAACACAAACAGATTGAGGAACTCGCTCATTTTTACATAGTCCTCCATTTTGAATACTTTCTGTTCCTCGTACATCTCCATCACGTCCAAGGTTCTGCAACGACACGCAGGTCAAATACATACTCAGTGATGATCAGTGTGGACGTTCCTTTCAACTGTTCTGGCTGTCTGCCCTGTCTGTATTCAAACCATGTTCCAAAAGAAAGGAACGCTTAGCACACTTTTTGCGCAAGCAATATGGCAACTATGAGTGCCCTTAGGTGTGCGACGTCTCCGTTCTACCACTGTGCTGTCTGCACTGCACCACTAACCAGAACAGACTGAACACATTCCGGAAAGTGTGTGATTCCGTTCCGTTGACAAAAAGGTGTATCCAGAGTACTCCGAACACTGTTCTACAGTGATAGGAACATCCCTAATGATTCAGGAATTACTTGTAAGTATGTGATCACCCTTTCTTAAAAGTTTTGATCACCCTTTCTTAAAAGTTTTATTTGTGCTTAATTTAAACAGGGAATTTAGAGCTATCTTCAAGATGATTTTTTTGATTGAATTAATGCTTTACGTCGCAGTGTGAGTATTTCACTCATACACGACCAAGATTATTTCCCCGAAGCTTGTAAATATACTATGCAAGAAAACCTACAACACCTGTAGCACTGAGTGTTGCAGGAAAGATGAAGAGTCCCAGCTTGTACTGACGAACCAACAGTGATAACTGCACCACACACACACACACACACACACACACACACACGCATGCACACACACACACACACACCAACCCCAGTGTTTGAATTTAAGGTGGTGCTAGGGGATGGTCACTTGAAAATCTGCATTGTTAAAGGTATCTGTGTGACCCCCTGAAAATTACAGAATTGACCATCATTAACATTAGGCCTATGGAGAAGGACCCCCTTATTATTTTCTTAATTTCTAACACTGATCCTCCTATGGATATGATGTACTTACATGATGAGGTGACTGGATGCTTCACAGAACAGGGTGAGCAGGCTGAAAGCGGGATGTATGGTGGAGTTGGGCGCCTGACTAAGCAGCTCCACAAAAGTCTTCAGACCACAGTTTGGTCCTAGGTCCACCAGGAATCTCCACAGAATAGGGAGCAAAGTCACATTGTAACTCAGACCTGGGACACAATATAACAACCTGATTTAACACTCAGTAATTTAACATAATCATTTGAACAGGAGAAAATAATTAAATTTGTAGCAGTTCGAATTATTTGCAAAAAATGAAAATTGAAAATGATCCATATTTGTATAATTATTGTGTTAAAATAATTTTAAAATTACGATTGGCTACGTTTGTATTTTTAGGGTCGGAACTTTTTCCTTTTTTTTGCGATTAATTTAGGTGTTTGAAGTGTTTTAATTATTACAGTAGCTACCTCCGAGGATGTCTGATCTGAGCTGTGACAGAGTAATGAGAGCAGTCCGATACAAGGCACAGGGCATGCAGGTGGACAGAGCCACGCCACTGTCCAGCTTTATCTTGGGATTGACCGTCTTGGACGAGGACGCCCTGACCAGAGCCTTCCTCAGAATATCTGCAACAGATGACACACTGAGATACACAAGCACAGACATACATAACACCAGTGGAGATGCACAGGCAGAGATCAAGCACAGGAAGTGAAATACAGCGAATCCTTGATAAAGCAGAATTTTAGTGGCATAAATATGCTAACCGTCTGGTTAGTTGAAATGAGCTACATTTTGTATGTTGAGTGAGAGTGAGATTTATTGCATTTATGTCACAGCACATCATAAGATGATTAATAGTTATGTGTATGTACGTCACACATTTACAGCTAAACTTGAACTGCAGAGTGTGTCAATGTATCTATTTGTGTATTTTTTTTTAGATTGGGGTTTAGAGCTGCTTTCAAGATTCTTTCACTTATATCACGGCTTGTCAGTTTAGGGGAGGAGATAACCCGCAATATCCATAGTGCTGAATGTTGCAGTAAACCTGCAAGCACCAGCTGGTACTGACAAGACCAAGGATGATAACTGCATTACCACAGTACAGACAGCACATCCTATCATGATCGCATCAGAAATGCAACTTTCCAGAACATTGATACCAGGCCTGCGGCTTTTGACCCCAAAGTCCGATACGATACCACTGCACTACCACTCACACCTCAATATAGTGATACTACTACTCACTGCGTGTGGGTGACGTGGTGGAGTCGGTGGACCCATGGTTCTGTGTGGTTTCCACGTACTCCAACAGGACGGAGAAGAGCAGGCGGATCATCCGCTCACTCCACAACAGCTGCAGTTGCTTCACAACAAACGGCATCGCTTCGTGTAGACTATAAATAAAACAGAGAATTGAACCGTCAAATACAAACAGAAAGTAAATGAAATGGGCTGCTCACATCTGACTTGTAACACGAGCTTGGAACAGGAACTAATATTACTCGTGATGATTCTCACCATTAGTACGACTATGTTTTGAAGTGAGTGTTTTACGTCACAGCGGAAATCTTTCACCCATATCTGACGATTATGAATACAGATTAAAAATATTATTTCCAAACTTTGATGCGGCTGTGAGTGACGAAGTAAAACAATACAGTATAAACAATACAGTATAATTAACATTAAACAAAATTAGCTTCTAAAATGATAGGACCGATATTATTTTTTATCTCACCTCTTGTCAGTTGTCTGTGAGAACCAGCCCAGCACAGGGTGCCAGTGAGTCAGATTAGATTTCTTGCTCTGTACGTACATCTTACAACTCTCCAGTAGACGAATCATCACAATCTGGAGGACAGATAAATGTACATGGCTTTTACATGCTACTTTTATTGTTTGATTTGTGGTTTAAAGCCACTTTCAAGATTGTTTCACTCGTATCACGGCTTGTCAGTTTTAGGGCATGAGGAAACTTGCAACATCCGTAGAGCTGAATGTTGCAGAAAATCTGAGAGCACCGGTTGATACTGACTGACCAAGTTTCTGATCTGCATTGCCACAGTACAGACAGCCCCAAATTCCAATGTTCTACTATTACGCTACTACCTGCCCCCATACTGTTTACTTGGTAGAACACTACACTTATGCTATATTATGTATTTTCAACCAGTTAATGTTGAATATCATTTAGCATTTGTTTAATTCAATGTAGATTTTGAACTTACCATAAAACTCATTGTATTTTCCACCAGACCCTGCAAATTCGAAATAAATTTATTTATTTATTTATTGCTTAACATAATTGCAAGAATCTTTCACCCATATGCAATGAACTGAATAATCTTCTTGAATTCAGACATGAAATGACAGCATGGCCTATTAAATTGAAACGTGGAAATGTATATCAATAAATTATTGAATTATTCTTCCCATGTAATAGATGCTAAGTACAGAAGCCAGTCCGCAATATTCTGTCCTAAGCAATCCTATTGTTTAAACAATATTGCAATTTAAACCGATCTACTAAAATCTACATGTATGGACCCAGTCCGAGTAACAGATTGTGCTTCCATACCACAGATGTTTGCATACAAGACACTTACCTCAATTTCTGTATAACCAAGGTGAATAAGATTTGCTGAAAGAAAGAAATTATGAAAATTTCAAGCATTATTAGATATGATTAATTTCTACATGATTGTTCTGTTTAGTGGAACAGGACCCTGGTGTCTCACCCCTCACCATGGTGTCTCAGCCACCCATCACTGGTGGTTCACCCACCACTCTGGTATCTTACCACACTGGTGTCTCAACCCATCACCCTGGTATCTCACCAACCACCCTGGTGTCTCACCCATCACCCTGGTATCTCACCCAGCACCCATCAATCCTGTTTCATCCATCACACTCGTTTCTCATCCCCACCCTGGAATCTCACCCATCACCCTGGTGTCTCACCCATCACCCTGGTATCTCACCCACCACCCTAGTTTCTCATCCCCACCCTGGTATCTCACCCATCAACGCTATGTCTCACCCATTATATGGAGAGCAATATGGAATTCTATGCTTTATTTTATTTTATTTTTTTTAATTGGGGTTTAGCGCTGATTTTAAGGTTCTTTCACTTATATCATGGTTTACCAGCTTCAGGGCAGGAGGAAAACCTACGAGCACTGGCTGGTGCTGACATACCAAGGATGATAACTGCATTGCCACGGTACAGACGGTGCATCCTATCATTCGCTAACATTGATGCCGGGCCCCCATTCTACCATTGTGCTAGTTGTATGTAAATTACAATCTGATCTCTCTTACCCATCAAACACAGGGCGTAGTTCCCCTCCAGGGAGTTGAAGATGATTCGCGTGCTCTGTTCGTTTGTCATCAGATCCATACAGCGCTTGAAGATTCGATGAGTGATCAGCGTTGCCAGACACTGTAACATTCATAATTCAAAATTCACATGCGAGTTCTGTTAGTTACCAGCTTGATTTTCAGGTTGGACAGACTTTCGGGGTGTATGAGAAATTTCAGCTTGTAAATACATGTACCTGAATGCCCCCTAAATCACACTGGTAACGAATTTAGCCAAAATCGTAATAGATCTACATACTTTTAAGAAATCAAACAAATATTCATGTAGAATGTCTTTCTAACGTACGAGACAAGGGCGGGCACATTGACGTCAGTCATTTACGAGCTCACAACTTTTAACTATTGCCAAGCTCTCAACCAATCAAATCACTAGAATTATCGCATATTTTGGATAAAATATTAGATTAAAAAGTGGTCATGAGTATCAGTAACAATGTAGAGCAAGGATTCTAGCATGGATTTGGTGCAATATAAACAAGCACATTATTATAACTATTATCATCAGTGTTAAATCTCACCTCCTGAGATATGTTTGCTATGTGGTATGCGATGGCTGGTACGGAGAGGATGTGCAGGAGAAACACTGTCAACAAGTTGTCCGAAAAATTGGCCGATATCAGAGGTCTGAAAATGTAAGATAAAATGAATTCTCAGTTCTCCACAAAAACAAACCCAATAGTTTTATAGACAAATATATCATTTGTCTTTCAAAAGCTTCAAAACAGCCTTGTCATGTTAGGTTTCTGTCATGGTAAAAAAAATAAAAAAATAAAAATATTAAGATTAAATGCACCGAAAAAAAATAGAAATATTATTGGAGGGAAAAAAAGGAATGCATTTATCTTGATAGCTAAATCTGAAGTCAGAGGAGGGAAATAAAAACAAATTAAAATCCCAATTGTGATTTCGAATAAGCCTAGAAACACCTATGAAACACTTTTAGATCTAGTAATATAGTATTCATCCTAATATTTGGCATAGTGAAAAATTCCTATTTATTAAATAAGTGAAAGACAAAAAAATATCTACCATATTATGATTAATATTGTCTGTATTGCCAATGACAAGTGCCCCGTTATAAATATAGACATGCAACTTGCTTTCTAAACATAAATTGACCCACATTGGGAGGGAATTTGTACACAAGACTAACATCAGTCATCAGTCAGAATGACGTTCACTAATTCAGAGGGGAGGTGTAATTATATTAGGTTAAACATATTTCTAGATTTAAAGTAAAGAAAGTCTGATATAAAATGTCATAATTATTCAATGTCTGGTGATTATTACTGTGGCCTATATAGACAGACACTTGGTTAAAAATATACTTAAAATACTAGCTTATTGGTGTTTAAATGGCATCGAGTATTGATTTTGCTTTAAAAAATAGAATGATAACAAACTAATAATTTTTATCATAATTTCACGCAGTACATACTTGTACCAACGCAACTCGTAATCATATGAACTAAATTGGTCCAAAATAATTGGCAGTAGACGTCTTCCCAAGTGATTATGTATCACCTAAAATTGTCACAAACAATTAATGTACGGTAAAAGCTCTGTCACATGTGCAAAAACAACTTGCATAGACAGAGATTATGGGAATACTTCATGATTCCAAGTGTTACTTCTCCAATACAACTTGGGTTACACCTGTGATATTGATGATTTCTTTGAGCCGTCTATGCTCAGCTGTCAATGAATGGATACGTGTATGGAGAAAAATACGGCTTGATACCATTTTCACTTACTTCGGTAAACCGTGGGGAAAGGGAAGTAACTCTACCACATGTCTTTAGTTTAATACGTGTCTTTAGTTTACAAGTTCAAAGATATGGAGTATAACGTCGCTGCAGGAATCTTTCACCCATTTGCGACGATATGAAATAAGAGAAGAGAGAGAGAGAAAAATCAAAGATATTTGTAAATTAGTAAAGAATAAATAAATCGGGGAAATATAGTTGTACCAGGATATCCAATAACCTGATTAGTGACCTTTTACCTCTTGCAAAGATGATCTTACCACTTTAAGGCTGTATTCTATTCACGACACTATTGGTACGAGTGTTGGGTTGTCATGCATGCGCAGCGAGTACTTGAATCAAACGGCAGGAATAAACACCAAGTGAATCAATATGTTAAAAATTTAAAGTAATAATTAAATTGACTCAAATGGACTGCTTTCTCACCCAGAATATATTGCCAACATTTTAAAAAAGGTGAATATATATAACTGTTAATGCATCCATGCTTTCATTTGCCAGCTTGCAGCTCTCACTTGAGTCTTACTCCTGCCAAAGTGGGGAATACTCCTGACCTTTCTTGACCTCTTGGGTGAAACATGAGGTGTTCTATTAATAATTTCATCACTCGAGTGTCACCCTGGGGTTGATGAAGTGGTGAATCGAATACAGCCTAAGATTGCCTTACCTGAGGGCAAGAGTAATGATAGCAGACAGAGTAGCTCGGCTGAACACAGGCTTGGAACGGGCCAGTCCTCTTGTCAGTAAGCGCTAAAATGGAACAAACATTGTAATTAGACAAAGCAACATGATTTTGCATTTATCTCTTCCGATTAATAATAATAATTTAAATGATTTTTTTTATTAAACAAATATTTTAACTGAAAAACATGTAATATGATAATTTAAAATAACAGCAACTCAAAGAGTAGTACCATCGAATTACTAGACTATATATTGAGTAATCTTTTTTTGTCTGTACAAAAGTGATGATAGCTATGGCAAGTGGCTATATTTTCCACTTAAACTCAGATTTATTCAAAAGGTGACATTGAAATCTATATTCAAAGAATGGTTAGTAAGAATAAACAATGTGTTACCTTGAGTATTTTATACAGTCCTTTACTATTGAGGTGTCCCATCACGTTATTACATAATTGAGTCATTCCTGGCACGAGAACTTCACCTAAAAAGAAATCCACAATTTGGTGATGAAAAATGACTTACTGCTGTCAAGATTCTTTAACTAATATCACAGCTTGTCAGTATTGGGCAGGAGGAAACCCGCAACATCCATAATATTGCTGAATATTGCAGTAAACCTGTGAGCATCGGCTGGTACTGACAGACCAAGGATGAGAACTGCAGTACAGTCAGCGCACCCTATCATGATCACAAACATTGATGCTGGGCTCCCGGGATGGGATTTGAACCGGGCCTTTAGCTCCAAAGTCCAAACATTCTACCATTGTGCTACCACCCACTACCCATTTATTCTAAGGCTGTTCTTGCCTGCTTTCCCTTTGAGTATTGTCCAGGTGGCTGGGCTTGTAAAGGTGATCAGAAGACGAAGATACAGCGTGATGCATTTCATGTCGGCATGGCTCTCAGGCTGCAAGACAAACCAGTGTTTTCAAATTGAAACAGCAAGCAGTATTATCTCAAACATAATACAATATTATCTCAAACATAATACAATATTATCTCAAACATAATACAATATTCTCAGCAAGCAGGATTCTCTTAAATAGCAAGCAGTATTTTCTCAGACAGCAAGCAGGATTCTCTCAAACAGTATGCACTATTCTCAGAAAACTATCCGAAATTTCAAACCTATGTATGATGTACTATATACAGATGCAGAGCACAAATTACTTGTGCCAGTGCCCATTGAAAGGCATATAAACACGGTTTGTTGAATTATTTCATGGTCAAACATAGTTTACCTGGAAGTATGTACATTTGATTTGTATGCATTCGTATATTTGGCAAGAAGCTACATTTTCTATATGTCCCACAAGTATAAAAATATTTTCATATTTTATTAATTTTTAGCTCTCGATTTTTTATACTTGAAGATAATTTTCTTTTAAATATATATTAATATACTGAAAACCTTTTTTTCTCTCTCTCCATAATATTAAAAACGGAAACGAGTTGGAGCTGTTGATACAGCATGTACAAGGCGCCTCTGTGTATATTTAACCAACCTGAAGATCTCCAATGCTACAACAACTCAGCCATAGCACATCCTTCAGCTGCTGTATCCATGGCAACACACGCGTCTTCATCATGGCAACAGCAACATAGGAGGTCTGGAAAACAGACAATGTTACAATCAGTTCCAACAACAACAGTCCACATGGCAGTTTATGTAGCATTTTACGCCACGTGGCAATAACGCTTGTAAGGATTTAACTCGTCACACGAGAGAATAATGCACAAAGTGATGAATGGTTAAGTTTACGAAAAGAAATTTATGGCATTATTAGCAGATGACATTCCCACTTTGACGAGGTTACACTTAATAGGGGGTTTCTCAGCGATTTACATGGCCTTGTTTCTCGGGCGTTTTTCCAGTTCAGCCAATGGGAATGCAGCTGTTGTTTTGACAAATTTCACTTGTATTTAACACTCATGTGAACATGGTTACACGCAGTGATGATTGGAGCATATCGTCTTCATACGGCGTAAAAGACTGCGTAAACTGTCCAATAGCGCAAAGATCTTACATCTAATATTTTGAGTATACAGTATTATTGTATTATTATATTGTATATATTTTATATTTTATATATCTATATATACCGATAGCTGAAAATCCAAAAGCTAGAGAGAAATGACATGGGAAGATTCAATTAACAACAAATGATTATCATTTGTCAGGTTCCCTATCAACAGTGAGAATAAGATATGACTGAGTATTTTATCAAAGGAGTCGCGTATGAGTGAAATATTCCTGCTGCGAAAAAATCACTCATTCGTTCATATATCAAAAGAAATAAGCTTTGTGACACACAACATTAATTAAACTCAGGAAAGATCTGTAATCTTTTTTACTTCATAAGTTACTGTCAACCTAAATTTGTCACATGAGAATACATAGATCGGAATTACCTTCATGTTGTCCGATTCAACCGAAACGAGCAGGTAACGACACAGGTATTCAAACCTCTCCACATCTTTCTTTTCGTTCTTGTCAAATGCAAAAAGAAATCTTTGCACAATGCGAAATGTTTCCAATGCTGAAAAGAAATGAAAAGGAAATCCTTACATGAAACAAATATTGTAGTGGCAAATTAATTGTTTGTAAAGAAGACTAAAACCTGTCGCGTCTACTCATGTTATCCAACATTACCTGGTCCGAGGGCTGGATGATAATCTTCTTCCCTGGATTCGGGTACTTGTAGGAGGTTGTCCACATCTTGCCTGAAAAAACCCAAAACACCCTGTATAATTCAAATTATTTTATCAAGATATCACCAATATTATGATTAATTAAAGCTACAATTCCATATCTGATGTAAAACAGACAAACAGTTGGCTTTGTATGACTAGTGTCTTTGGAAAAAATAGATATAGTGGCCATGCTTTGAAATTAAACTAATGTCCCATGAATTTGAAACTCAGTAAGTGGTTGAATACCAGGCCCTGAGATTACAAAATGTTTTGAGTACAATTTCATGCTCAAGCTCAAATTTTATATGGAGAAAACCTTGAGTTAAGCATGAATGAATGAATGAATTAGTGCTTTACGTCACAGCAGGAATATTTCACCCATATGTGATGACACAAGTTTGTACTCAAAAAAGGGTTTGTAATATCTGGGCCAGTTGTAAGTACAGTTGTAGAGAATTCTAGGCGGGTGGTAGCAGGGGTAGAACGTTGAACTTCGGGGCCAAGGTTCCAGGTTCAAAATCCTGCCATGGGGCCAGGCATCAATGTTCGCGAAAGTTACCTTTCTAACGCAATATTGATAGGATGCGATGTCTGTAGAGTGGCAATGCAGTTATCATCCTTGGTCTTGTCAGTACCAGCCGG
>JAUTBT010063695.1:0-14453 GCA_032361225.1 Lepetodrilus schrolli
AACGTTACTATGGATATTAACAAACATTCAAACATACTTGGTAAGCAAAGCTACTGCAGACTAAAAGTCTGTCATTGTAAGATTAAAACAATGCATAGCGAATTACAATTGAATATGTCGTGCTAATAATAGAATAATCCCGTTCATACAGTGAATTAGATAATTATCAGCTTAATTGAACTGGGGCCAAGCTAAAATGGCTAATTATAGGCTGGCCCGCCAATATTTTATGTAACAGTACACTTGATTCAGACGGTCTAATTTGGAAGACATTATTAAATAATATTGTAGCAAACATCACACTGCCACTGTAATAAATATACATGTACTATAAATATATAAATATTAAAAGACAATAAAATATGGAATACTGGAAACCAATGGGATATGCGGAAAATGTAGCTGGTTACCCAATATACTTGTGTACATACTTTCATGTAAAAATACGTTTGACCATGTAAACAAACCCATGATTATATGCCATTAAACTCTACTCGTTTAAATATTGGCAACCAGTAAATACTCTTGAGTACGGGGGTCATATACTAAAAACTATCGCTATAAATTAACAATAAGAACATGGGAACAAAATATCATATAATTTTTTTCTTACAAATTTAGAATATATTCTAAGACTCATGCATGCAAAGGTTTCTGTTACAGTTTTAGTCAGTGAGATGAAGACCATTATAAGGCAACGTGCAATACTGTAAATCAGGAAATTAATGCGAGCATGAAATTAATGCGAAAAATGCGATTGGCTTATGGTCGCATTTAATTCCTACGGGAAATAATGATAGGTAGGTCCGGGGAAAAAAACATGAATAGAAGCATGGTCGATTGCATTTAATTGTTGTCGCATTTATGTCTAAAAGCTTGAGGTCGCATTAAATTAGTGACGCATTAATTTCCTGATTTACAGTATGCATAATACTATTAGTAGTCATCCTTGGTTCATCTACAATAGTAACTGTATTTAGCATACTTCCTACAGTTGTCGTCTTAGTTTTCATCTGTGCGAGTCTCATTTGAACAGTTGTTGAAGGTTACCATCCCATCATAATACAGTTCACTATCATTTTCATCTGTTGACATAAATAGATATTACTGTCTTTAAATTTACAAGTAGATCTAATTTACTTCAGAAATGTCTTTTGAACTTAATCAATTCCTTATGTATAAGCATGACAATGTTTCTTAGTTTGCTTTTTCAGCTCTGGATCGATCAATAATATATCACATACAAAACACCATATATTTCTATCAGCCACAGCAACTCATCCATCAAGTCTTGGTGGTGTATTCATAGCGCTAGATCGATCCTGCCAATGCTGGACTTTCATATAGACCACAACACACATTCCATTTATATTGATAGATACATGTACTCTCAGACAAGACTGAGTGACAATGATTTGACAGAAATACACACAGGACATTAACATAATGATCTGATCTGATTTACCTCCAAATCAAATCAATACACACAGTCTTTGACTCTTTGCTTGTCAGCTGTAGATGTGCTATAGTTTACAACACTGAGCCTAGATGATCAGGGGCCCATTGCACAGAACAGTTGTAGCTACTATTGATTGTAAGTCAAATTTTCTGAACCCGCTGCAAATGCAAGTCTGGTTGCATGAGCCACTTTTATAGCTACAATAGTTTTAGCTAACCATATTTTCAAGTATTGTAGCGATAAAAGTGTTTCATGCAATGACTTACACTTGTAGTGGGTCGGGCGGGTGGTAGCGCAGTGGTAGAACAGTAGAACTTCGGAGCCAAGGTTCCAGGTTCAAATCCTGTCCCGGGGGCCCGGCATCAATGTTCGCGAAAGTTACCTTTCTGGTGCAATATTGATAGGATGCGATGTCTGTAGAGTGACAATGCAGTTATCATCCTTGGTCTTGTCAGTACCAGCTGGTGCTCACAGGTTTACTGCAACATTCAGCACTACAAAAGTTGTGGGTTTCCTCTACCTGCCCTAAACTGACAAGCCGTGATGTAAGTGAAAGAATCTTGAAAGCTGCTCTAAACCCCAATTCAAAAAATAAAATAAATAATAAAAAATGATGTCTCATTTGTACTTTCATGAGAATAGATATTGTTTAAATCTATTATTTAAATCTATTATTTCTGCATCATTGGCATCTTGTCATCACATCATCACAGAATGATGTCGTCTTATCATCAACTCTTAGTATTAAATGGAACTTGGTTCTCCATGTACCTTTGCCACAGTTTATGTTAGCTCTCTAGTGCATCTACAATTGCCTTCAGCATGGAGAGGGTTAACATTGTAAAATTCTACATTTGAAATCAGGCCCTGCGATATGAAATGTTTTTGAGTATGGACTCATGCTCAACTCGAGGTTTTGTTCACAAATCACCATATTAAACTTTGAGCATGAGCATGAAATTATCCTCAAAAGGTTTCGTAATCTCAGGGCCAGTTTGGTAAGATTCAATATGTCCTGTATTTCATTACTTTTAATACAATGAAATCCTTCAAATATTCAAAGTATTTGCAGTTGTCGCCATAATAATTGATAAAATAATTGTTTGTGGAAAATATGTGATGCAAACTAAAGTGAACAATAAATGAAAAGTGTATTTCTTAAGAGTGTGTCTTGAAAAAATAATAATATAACAACCAAAATAAATCATATTTGAAAGTATAAATGTCAGTTAAAAGCCTGCTCTGTGGAGGATGTGGAGTTAGTACTTCAAAGGAAACCAAATGAAAGCACATAGCAAAATAACAATATTTCATATAAATATAACACAGAAATTGCTACTTGTTCAGTTGTATTTCCGCTCGCAACCAGCAATGTTGAAGTGGTTACAGTTTTAAATTCAGTGCTACGGACAGTGTCCGTCCACCATTTTAAGTTGTTTACACTTCATGTTTTCTTGATGTATGAAATGTTATTTGTTTTATGTGTACTTGTAGATCTAATAAATATATGTTCATCACATTATTACTGTTTTAGTATTTTATCTCAATTGCTACAAGGATATACATAGACATAAACATGACTACAGTATCTTCATGAATGGGCAGATTCATGAAACGTTCAGCAACGAATACTGAAAAGCGTTAGCGACCTAAAGTTTAGCGTCCACAAGCGATTTGCTAACCGTGCTAAAGTTTTATGCTCGCTAACGTTTTATGATCTACAGTATAAATCTTTGAAATGACACATGAGGTACAGTTGTGTTTTGGGTCCACAAGTCAAACAAACAGCTATCTGATCATCCTATAGGACTAGCTTTGAATACCAATGTTACCTGTGAATACCTGTGAATACCTGTGAATACCTGTTACCTACTGACAGAGTACTATTTAAAAGGACTTCATAATCTTCTTTCATAGAAAACATGATGAAATTGTACCATGACCATGAACTGTGATAATGTTTTCTCAAACATTAATTATCGATAAATCATCTCCTTTTCAGGTTTGTTTGTTTACAGCATCAGTATATTAAACTAGTGATGCAGAGGTCATGAAGGGTTAGTTTAAAATATGATGTAACCTTCAGTAATCTCATACTGACTATGTGCACAGAGCAATTTACAATACTATGATCAACAGAGAAAATGTTGCTCATTTTAAACTTAAACTATTTCCTAGTTACTTCTACGGGTTTAGGCCCGGTACGCTGACACTAGGTGTTAGTTACGGTTGATCACACATTCGCATATCGACAAAACAGGATTTTCATTTCTATGGCTGCACTGTGGTTAACACCCATTGTTAATTGATTTAACGCTCCTTGTCAATTGGTCACACCTTACTTGAAATTTTTAATAGACAAAAAAACGTAATGTTTTCAGGATCGAAGAATGCTTTATGAATAAATTCACAAGTGTAGCAAATTCACAAGAATACTCCATGAGTTGGTTGTCTCCTTCTTGCAGCCTTTATATCTCTAGGATCATTTGCATGATTGTGGTCAGCACCGATGTTGGCGATCAAATCGTCTCTCTTCGTATTGCTTCGGTATATAGTGGTAGCATGACAATCGCCCCCTCTTAATCCTTGTAACAACAATGTATCACTGCGGCATGTATCAGACGAAAAAAGGATGTCGGCGTCCCGGGATTTATTTTTGTATGTTTCACACCTAGTGTCGGCCTCCCGAGCCTACACCCTTCTATGAAAGGCATTTTACTGTTGTGTCATCCTCGACATAAACTTTTATATACATGTATAGGTGCAATATGTGCATATTTACTGTATTTTTATTTCAATCATACTATTGTGCTGTTGTGTATTTTTTTACACTATTTATTTTGTTATTAATGTACTGTGAATGTGATATACTAGTAAATTGCATTGTCAAATAAATAGATCTATACATCTATAACATTGTAATAATATTATTAGGCAGACTGGGACATCATGAAAGTACAAACCCACCCACACCTTTGAGTGCACACATATATCTGACTATTTGCAGCCAGAAGGTTGCTGACAAAAATCTGCTTTCACCTCGAGCCAGATACTAGCAATCAATTTACAGTTGCACGGTTTAGCCATCTGCAGATACCACGTTCATTGAGGTAACTAACTGGCTCGTGGAAAATAGATAGTTTTGTGTCTTGCTGGAAATACTTGGCTCGGGGTATCTGAGGCGTATCTTGATAAATATATACTTAGTCATGTTAAGTTATCCCACACAAATCTCTCAGCCAGTCACATGACCTCTCATGTTAAAGGTCGCACTCCTGCCCCTTGTTTGAAAGATGCATTACATTTGAAAATATCTGACACTAACCTGTCCTATTTGTTTTGAAATGATGCAGGTAGTTGAATAAATATTACCTGATTGCATTGTTGAGTAAATTAGTCATGTCTTGGGCAAGTCAGTGGAAATAAACCAAAATAATTATTTTTTTAATGAACAGGTTAATTAGTAATAATTAAAACATCTGAGAAAGATTACAACTGATAAGACTGTTTTTAATGGTTACAACGGCATTCAATTCATATATTATCACAACATTATTTACATATTGGTGTGTATTTACTCATTATTGTGCAGTCACATTAATTATCATTCTGACACACACACATGTATGTATATATAATAGACCATGTATGAATGAATTAGTGCTTTACGTCGCAGCAGGAATATGACCATGTACACAACAGTGTAAATGTATATTATTATTATTATGTTCTACTGATTTGTTTTTATTATCGCTAACAATGTTAGAGCGATATTCAGAGCTATATTTTCAAGAATCCACATTTTCATGCATCAAATGACCTTAAAAAAACAACATCGAATTAAATTGCGTATTCTGTTGATCACCAGCACCAAGAAGGTGATCAGCAAGAAGGTGATCTACAACATGCTATAAAGCTGTGAAACATGTTTTGCATGCAGACAATAACATCCGGTGTAGACACACACAAAACAGCAATAGAGTGGATTTATCAATCAAATATCATCACCTCTTGTGTTTTATTCTGTTTGAGTCCCTTATAACTAATCTTAAATTATGTCATACATTTCTTAATTCTCATTCTGAAACATATGTCATATTTTTACCATGTGTTTAGTGGTTTGTTAGTATATTTCAATTTCATAACAAATTATTAATAATAAGCTGTTACTTAACTAAAGGTACAACAATCATTTCAATGCAATTGCTTTCGGATTTCAAATAAATTTTGGAGCACAGCAACGAATAATAATTTACTATTATCAAAGTTATTGTGGCTATAATTTATAATTTAACCATACCATAACCAGTTGACAATATGCTTGTTCTACTATACTCCAATCACACCTGCATAGCATGCAAACTGCAGACATGTGTCATAAATAAGCCATGTTTACCACACAACTTGCCAGTGTCATGTGAATTGTTTCTCAATACCACAAGAGTGGCATTGTAAACATTGTAAGCAATGATGATGGTAGGGTTAGATAATGTACACACAAACTGACTCCTGTCATGGGAACTGAATCAATTATCATGATTAATTTAATAACAATATGCAGGCTGATAAAGGTACTCGAACAAAATCTTCTATTTGTAGAAAACACAAATAAATGATATTACTAGATTACACCAATGATGACATTTTCTACAAAGCGATATTTTGTCGATAAATCGACTATTTCTGGGGACGCCTGTACAAAATGGACTAACTCTAAGGTAACCTTAATCTCCAACCCTAGCCATAGACTACACCATTGCTTAGGTTGGAGTAAAAGTTGAGCCTTAAATTTAACGTACTCCATTGGTTACAGCAGTGCGCATGTTTATCTCCATGTAAAACATGTCACACAGTTTCTTTACTTTTAGCATGTGATATACCTAGACAGGTCATTGCCTATAGATACCTACCAAATTTCAAATAGATAATGAACACAAAGCTTTACGTAAATCAGGGATAGAACTTAATTTTAAGATACTCGCCAGAATAATGATATAATAAATAACCAAACATAAAATTTCTACAAGCCATAGGACACTTTTAACATTAAGAGAAATGGATTGGGCTGAAGTGTCAGTGTCCAGTTCAATCCCTGATAAATAGTCTATATACAAACTCTGAATCTCACTATTCTTTTGTTTTTATTGTTTGTAATCCTCGACGTTTTCTGCCCACACACAGTCAACTCAAAAAAAAAAAACAAAAAAAAAGGTAATCAAAATAGATTTACTAGTTCCAGTATAAATACATCTAGCCTTGAATAACAGAAGTAATTGGAAAATACATGTCACATTGTTTTTCATCAACATGGTCAATGCCATTGAAGAAGAACAAATATTCATTACATTCAGATTTATTGTATTAAATGATTTCACATCATTTATAATACAGTAACCCATCACCAAAGCACAAGGTGACAAATTGTGAATGTGCATTGGCTTATAACACAGTATAACCAGAGGCTACCCGATGAGGCATGTAAACTCTATCATCAAAATCCAGTTTACCCTGCAGCCTACCACCCAACATTCCTCCGGTCCTGATGGAGATAGAGATAAACCATGACTAGATGGGGGCTAGATGGGGGCTAAATTGGGGCAACAAGTCCATGCAAAGCGTGGGAACTTAAGACAGCTGTGCGCCAGCAAAGAAATAGTCAGACCCCCTCACTGTGACAAACCATCTGCCACTCCAGCACAAGGGTAGCAGGGAAGAGAGAAAAGTAGTTCCGTGAAACAACTCATGCAAGACTAAACTGAGAAGGTCTCTCACTGGTGAATAAATAATGGCTTTCATTTATTTTGGAGAGCTGTAATTAATTAACAGTTGCTGTAGTTGCTTTATGATTGAATAGACAAGAACAAAAATACTGCAGGTTAACAAGTTTAACTGGAATTCCTGTGTACCATATTTAGTGTTGTTTGTTCAATGAGAAAACTAAAATTTACTTTAAGGTATTAGTATTGGTGAAATTCATTGTCAAGAGTTCAGCCAAAGAAATTAAGTAAACACTGATATATTGTATACACACGAATATGTGAAATCATGAATACCAAAATTAATGATCATGTATTAAGATATAATACATTCTCTGAAATCAATGTGATCTTATTGATGTATTGTGAAAATAGAATATTAATGAACTGAAAATTCAGTGTATGTTTTAAATCATTATTGTATAAAGTTATTAAAGTAGGTCATTATGATTTCAAAACTGTCAATTTTACATGTGTCAGTTTTAACTTTATAAGCAATTGTAAACATTTCACATAACTGTCAAGGTCTAATGATGGTCAATATTGTCCAAACTAAACATGAATATAATCACAGATCTAATTGATGATTAATTTGACTGTTGAAAATAAAACATATTTCTTTGAACTTCATATCGTCGCTTTTGTCCATCAAAAAATGTTTTCAATGCTAGCCTTCTATAGATAAAATGGTATTCAACTACGAAGAAAATAGTTGGAATTACATATCTGATTAGACACAGAGATATTTCACTACATCTTCCTGGATGGGAAAACATTCTAGTATTCCGAATGTACTCTAGTCTCGACTACGTGTATATCTACTTTTAAGGAAGAAGATATGCCTTGAGGATGTTCTGATTGTGAATGAGGGTATTTCCTGTTATTAAAGGGACTCAAATTGAATGTGTACGGTGGGGCAAACATAGTATGACATTACAAATTACATTACATCAGTGACATTACAAATTAGATTGCATCAGCTATTATTATTTCTCACATTCATAGAACTAGATGTAACAATCCAAGCTTTCACATTTCAAAATGCTTCATAAAAAAATAAAAAATAACAAAATATCAATGATCAAGAAAGCTTTTTCCTGTCGATATTGTTTGTTTTTGTCTTGAAAATTGAGCTTTTTAACAGAACTGAATGTGCCATCACATGTACAATATCGCTCACATCTCAAAACAACTTAATTGTTCGAAAGTCACAATTTATTGCCAAAAACATCATTTTAGAAAAACTTTCATCAAGTGCTACATTCTTGTAATATAAAATTCAATATTATGTTTAAGTCCATTTAACTCTTTCCATGCTGAAGGCAACCAGAAATGACCTAAAAGGTAGTGTCTGCACCAAATCCAGCAGGGAAATGGTTAAAAATAAATATAAAATAGTGTATTCGAGCTAAAACTAAAAAGTTAGTGATCTACATGTAAGTAACAAATTACATGTAATTACAGTAATATGAAGAAGTAACTGGTTGAAAATAAAATAATATTTTCAAGTTAAATTTCATCTAACCATTATTTCTTTCTTTTATAAATTGGGGTTTGAGCCGCTTTCAAGATTCTTTCACTTATGTCACGGCTTGTTAGTTTAGGGCAGGAGAAAAATGCAACACCCATAGTACTGAATGTTGCAGTAAACCTGAGAGCACCGGCTGGTACTAACAGACCAAGGATGACAACTGCATTGCCACTATACAGACAGCGCATCCTTTCAATATCGGTACATACAGCATCAGATCATAATCGCATCAGAAATGTACCTTTCATGAACAGCCAACCTATAAGTAGGTCAACTAGCATTGTATGTGTTTAAGACATCTTGATGACTGAAGACTGGTGGGATTGTAGGATATCTTAAGACTTTTACTCCAAAAGTTAACCCCTATCACTGCCTTTGGACAAGGCATTTAAGCCAACCTGTCAGCAATGCATCAACAAATGGCAGCTGAAACTGGTCAATGAAGGTATTAAACACACGGTAATGAAATAGAAAACATTATTGATCATGATTCATATATACAAACATGTATCTACACAGCACATTCTATTTGTGAAGCTTGTGCTGGCGACCTGATGGGCTAAAGTGAGGGCTGATCCCAGTCATTGATTCCAGTCTTACTTCACTAAGCACTATGATCATGGTGAGGATGGCAAAGTGTGTACTCCCATACGCACGAAACACAGACCATCAATACTTTCACCCGCTACTGCTGTGGTGAATCCATCGCACACAAAATAGATCTTGCATGAGATGTATAAATAGACTGTGTCACAGAAATACGAGGGTGAGATGCACGCGATTCCTCGTGTTTTGGCAACATGTCTTTGTTCCTGCTTGGCGCCAGGATGTTCCTCGGTCTCGTGGTACTGCTATTATTAGCTTACATTGTGGCTTGTAGTACAGAATGGATTTACTGTCTCATTCAAGATCATTATTCTCACCCAAATAGTCCTGTTCAACATATATAAGCCATCATGAACAGTTTAAAAGCAAGTCTAGTTCTTGGAATTTGTTGTTCATCTAAAATATATAGATATTTATACCTTTCAGTAGGGTTATTAAACATGATCTGCTTTGATCCTCTGGGACAATGGTTAGACAGACAATGGTTAATCCAAGAATGGACTATCCTTCAATACTGCATTGTATATGGAATATGTTTTCTACCTGGTACCTTTGGTACCCATTAACATACCTCTATCAGGAATATCAAATACCAAACAAATAGTATGAATATCAAACAAATCAACAATTATGAATATAGCATAGTATTAAATATGAAATGCATATAAAATATAAATTAACTATCATAAAGGGAATGGTCCCCATTTAAATATTTGCATAATTCATTCTTAATTAGCACTACATGCTTAACTGTCATAATGAACCCATGATCAGATCAGGTAATGGTTCAGCATTTATTAGTATGCAAGTCATACTGTCAAGACGTAAATGTCCAATTACTGCTAAATGAGTGAATTGATTAGTGTGTCTGTGTACCGATCTGTGTATTAACAATTAACACCTGTCCATGTATTACCAATTAACCACTAACGGTGCCTTACCGATTAACCACTGCCAATAGTGCCCTACCAATTAACCACTGACTGTGTATTGCCTGTATAACTCAGATGTAGATCAGGAACTGATTGATAGAACTATATGAACATGACTTGTATCCAAAGGCAATGCTCTCCAGCTCCATGCTGTGAGACACATGCGTCCCAAGGAGGGACCAGTCTGCCGAAATCAGCCAAGCTGGAAGGCGACTGTCAAAGCAGAAAACCACTACTACTACCAAAGGCAGTGATAAAGGAACATGACCTGTACCAAGCTAGTAGGTCAGTAGTATACAATACACTTGTGATCATTGAATACACAGTCATCACACTATTGTTGTTAATTAACAGGATGTTCTCTATACTCTTAGGTAGGTTTTGACTCTGGCATCACTAAAATCGCTTCCACATTACAAAATATCTCTGCACACACATCATTTAAGTATTTGTATTATATAGCTGTTCACACGCAATGCCAACTCTCTTGTAGTCAAGTAAAAAAAACTATAATGTGGATTGTCTTTGTCTCTCGAAGTACTGTTTATACTTTAGAAGTGCTCATACAGATCAAGGAAACACACGTGTTTCTGAGTGTGTCAAAGCATCAGCATGTGCTTCTTGCGCTAAACACATATAACCATGGTAACAACAGACAGTTAATAAGGTCTGCATGAATAACACTCATCTTTAGAAAAATTAAATACGCTACTCAATTGTAAAATTAATATTAACTAAGCCATTCTTATTCTTAAAGTTGGCTTCTCGAACATGTGTATCATTTATAATAGATCTCAGTATCAGTTCTAAAAGTCTACCTGTATAAAAGCAAATACCAGTTCCAAAATCACTATATACAACCCACTACCAATCACTGCTATGTGTATTTATTGTACACATAATGAGCTAAAAAAAATTCAAACATATAGCATATGTATTATTAATATTTTATATACCATATGTATTTATATATCATATATATTTATGAATGGGATTGTTATAAAAATAAATACAGAGATTGGGGGACACATTTATAACCACCCAGGTGATAACTGTAGACAAATGTTAAAAAAATCTGTATGTTTGCAGTCTCTATCACATGGAAGGTTGTGTTTATATCTTTGAAAACTATTGTTCAACTTGAAAAACAGGTGACCAAGACAATTAATTAAAAATAAAGCATGTGTATAAGGATGGTACCAGAATGCTTAGATAAGAGTACATGCATCTATTTTTGAAAGGTAAACACGTAATGTAGAAAGAAGCACTATGACTCATAATGCAAAGAATCCAGAATCTGCCAAAAGAAATACACTTATCATAAATGACCTTCTTTCCGAAAATAGGAAGTCATGATTTTAATCTAAATTATGAAGTACCCACGGGCTTCGACCTATGCCTAATAGTTCTTTAAAAATGGGTGATTTAATTTCAAACAAAGACCCTGAAAGTTATCAAGTTCGTAAACAGAGAGCTTCTATTACTGTACCATCATTAACGGTGTAAAATAAGTTATAGGTAAGTTTCACAAATGATAATTACAATAAGATCTAAATGATACACATTGTATTCACAACGAGCATTATAGTGTCCGATGTAAATAATCGACAGCAGACCGATATGAGAGTGGCCCCCATTTTGCTAAAGGAATGCCTCTCACCTTTCACAAGGGGTACAGAAATCAGCACCACACAAATCAGTGCTCCCGTTATTCCGCGTAATGTTCGCCACATTGCGCACAAGATTAATAATCCAATTCCTCACGAATAGCACATATCCTAATTCCATATAGAAAAAATCCGCATAGCGTCCGACGGCAGTGAATCCGTTAGTTTTGGTCCCGGTTGCATGTACTATCCAACTTTCCTTCTCTCTATCCCTTTAGGCCTACAATAAAACTTTACTCGTGCCAAACCGCTTCGCCGCGAGCGTCTTACTGTATCACTCCGCTCAGCGCGGGGTTCGTTTCCACTCGGCCATCTTCGCGTGTCTCTGTGCAAAATCTCTACCTCATATATGGATCAAGTGTCCACCATAGTGAACATAGCCTAAGTATGTACTCACATAGCAATAATATATATGCTGAATAATATTCCCTGAAATATTGCATACGACATTAGTGATTCAAGATGTGCACGACATTTGTACGAACTATATTATGTAATCCCAGGTAGTGAACAGTCCGATTTGCATATAATATCACAACACTGTTGGCGGAGTGAAAGGCAAGCGGTGTTACGGTCTGGTAACGCACACGACAGCGAGAGTCGGCACACGACCGGAATGCGCAACTTGATATAAAAGACCAATTCAATATCTTTTATTCTGCGAGACCATTCCCTCGCTTTCAACTATGGCCTACACACGTGCCGAAAGCTAAGTGTCAAAACCCAAGGTAGAAAGTCTAGTTCTGAAATATCCGACAGTTTCCCATGATTTTTGACTGAAGAAAGACAAGAGACACGTGTTGCAAAAACTCGAAGGAATAAAAAGTGAAAACCTCTGTACAGCTACGTTTCAAAATTGATTTCAATTTCAATTTCCACTCATTCGGAGACGACATATCGGCCCATTAAAAATACATTAGGTTTATTAAATTAAATTTTAAACACATAGTTCTAGGCCTATGTGTCTCTGAGGTTTACGGCATTTGTAAAACTTGCATGTCTATAAAGTAATTCCTCGTAGCTACACAATGGGTTTATTTATTTTCATATATATTATTATTATTATTATTATTATTATTATTATTATAAATGCACTAATAGTATGTATGCTCGAATCAAGTATAACAGCATGCTCAATGCGCGTACAAGCCGCGATACAAGTGAAAGCATCTTGAAAGCGGCCCTAAAAATGTAAACCCCAATTTTTTTAAATAATAATAATAAATAAATAGATACTATTCTTATGAGAGCTCATGATAGGAATTCAGAGTTTCATGCATAAGGACTAGAATAAAATAGAAGATTTTATTTTAAAATGTATGTTTGAATTCTCTTCCAATATATGAGGCTTCGGTTATTAAGAGCATTCGGGGGTTTTCAATGCCTAAATAGGCATACAAACACGATTAACGATGTTAACATATTTCATGGTCAAACGTATTTTACCTAGTTTTGTCTACACACTACGCACTAGTTTTCAATATTGTCATATTTTTTCATAGTCTCGTATTTTTTTATCGTGAATATTTAATGTTATCGTATACTAGTATATACTTGTGAGGGCATTGTTTACCTTCTGAGAGTCGCCAGGTGTCGGGAGACTTGATACCGTACATATACATTATTATTTTTAAAAAGAGAAGATTAGCCACAATAGTGTACCCTCTGCACACCTATAATTTTATGCAACCTAATGTTATCAATGTTCGCGAAAGTTACCTTTCTGACACGACATTGATAGGATGCAGATATCATCCTTGATCTGTCAGTACCAGCCGGTGCTCGCAGGTTTACTGCAACATCCAGTGCTACGGATGTTGCGATTTCCCTCCTGCCATAAACTGACAAGCCGTGATATGAGTGAAAGAATCTTGAAAGCGGCTTTAATCCCCATTTTAAAAAATATTAAAAATTAAAAATTAAAAATTATGCAACTGTGTACTCTTCAGATCATAACAGATGCATATATGTCTCGTTACATCGTATATATTTCACGCCGTGTGTATCAATTGTCTTACTATATAACGGTCTCGTGTACATCCACGAGAAGTGGATAAATAGATATATATTGTAGGCGTGAGGAATACAATCACAGATGAGGTATGAATTATTGAAGGAGGAAATCTCAAATATACAGTTTGCTTCGGTTATACATGCATGCAGTTGCTGATCTCATATCAATGTATAGTAACGTATGGTTAATTGCTTTTATCAACTAATCCCGTGGCATTATGACTTTGTTCCAGCTGATCTGCTATATTGTCTGTATTAGTTCTTTCAACGATCATTTGGAATTTCTGATAGCCATGGGACATGACAAGAGGAATACCTTTTTGAATAAAGCACCTGCATGATTCAATATAGTAATCTTCCTCTGTGCCTTTTTGATATATTTCAAGTTATGTATTATTGATGTTCAAAGTAAGTTTGTGTTATTCTTTGTGTGTGTGTGTGTGTGTGTGTGTGTGTGTGTGTGTGTGTGTGTGTGTGGGTGGGTGTGTG
>JAUTBT010063706.1:0-14452 GCA_032361225.1 Lepetodrilus schrolli
TTGTCGCATTTATGTCTAAAAGCTTGAGGTCGCATTAAATTAGTGACGCATTAATTTCCTGATTTACAGTATGTATTAAGCATCAAAAAGTAATATTATCAAAATAGATCAATAAATACAAGGGTGTATGTTGCAAGGTGAACCCTACAACATGTTCTGGCTTTGTTCATGTTATATAGACTGGGACTCTGGAAATCCTGATCAACGAACTGCACATACCAAGGAAGAAGTTGGTCCTTGGCATGCCGACGTATGGCCGGACCTGGACACTGACCAACCCCGCAAAGACTGGGCCGGGGTCTCCTGGGGTCCCAGGACCTCGCACCAAGTACATGCAACAAGCTGGATATACGTCATACTATGAGGTCAGTATTTGTTTTTGGTTTTTTTGTTCCATGTATTTATTTATATATTTATTTATGTATTCGTTAATTCGATTCATGACAATTTATTAACGTTATTTCAGACACGTTGGTTATAATATTATTATTACGTGTGTGGGGTTTACTGCTTAGACAGTCGCCTTCCAGCTCTGACTGATTTCGGCAGACTGGTCCCTCCTTGGGACGCTTGTGTCTCACAGCATGGAGCTGGAGAGCGTTGTATTATCCCGAAGCTAGCGTTGTATATATTGAAAGTGGGGGCCCCTTAGGTCACGTGACATGCATTGCAATGTCAGTTGTATATCAATCATCTTTCTCGTAAATGTCACTCCCGTCGTTAATCAAAGTGCGTGTGTGTAAGATGGAAATTACCATTTCTTTCAGGTTTGTTTGCATAGTCCTTTATCTCCGGTGTGGGACAGCGTGGCAGAAGTACCATATGTGGTCCTGGACGACGTGTGGATCACTTATGATAACCAGAGGAGTCTGCATGCCAAGGTCAGCTGTAGTCCTTGAGAGTTTCTGGGATGTATGTTGGATGGATACTGAAAGCTAGCAACGCGTTTTAATTTGATAGCTTTAGGATTATAGACCATATTTAAAACGTATAGCGTACGTACTGACTTAGTAATCACTTGTAGAGATACTTGTGAAGACCTCGGCCACGTTGACAAATTGGTCTACGTTGTAACTAATGGTATAGCATTTCGCAAATAATACTTGAGTATTTTACTGGAGTATACGGGTATTATTGAATGTTAATCTTGATTAGGATTATGGACAATTATTTAATTGAAGCTATTTTCTAGTTGGTTCTTTTTTTTATTGAAATACTATATTAATAATAATTTTTATTTTATTTCTACCTCGTCGTCTATGGGTGAAAGATACCCGATACAATATAAAACAATAACTCAATGTCTTCCTACATCCAGGCAGATGTGGTTATCAATGAAGGTCTTGGCGGTGCTATGTTCTGGGCGCTGGATCTGGACGACTTCAAAGGGTCATGTGGTGGAGACAACTATCCTCTGATTGGCTATGTCAAACGAGTGCTGGAAGGTGATGCCCCGCCCACCACAAACAACAACAAACACACCACCACCAAACCACAACACCCCCCCACCACCACCACCAAACCTACCACCACGTCGGGTGATGCAATGGGAACAACGCCAAAGGTTAAGCACCCGACTACGACAACGACTACGACAACATCTACCACAACGTCTCCGCATGTTCCCAACTCAGGACAAATGTCAATGGAATGTTTATATCAAACAGGTAAGATTGTACTACCGCTGGGAGATTCTATGTCTGGAATGTGAGACGCCATACAATCGATACATGAAATATCAGGATTGCCAGTGTACACGTTTGTGTTCCAAACAAATGACATAATATTATGATATGTGCTTACTTGGTACGCAGCATAGTTTACACATTCACTTACAAACGTAGCCATGCCACCTTCCTGAATGTATAAATCAGAACTTGAAGTATGATTGGACGTGTTATGGAAGAGAAAGCATTATTTGACAAGTTTCTGTGTTTCGTTTGTCTATTAAACATCTTATATGGAAACGTAAGAAGATACTCATACTTATTTTACACGTATTTCTATTCTAGGCATGCTACTCGTCGTGTTGTTTAGGCTGATCTAATGTGGTAGGAACTAGACCTATCTGACAACGCAGAATTGTCAGCGCTTTAGTCTCATGGTGGCAGGCTGTTGGCATAGAGAGTTACCGTGTTTAATATATGGGGAATCCGTATACGACAATCACTTATTTATATTATTTAATAGGATTCATATTATAGTGATATTATAGTGATATTCACTGACTTTTAAGACTATATTTCAAAAGCAATTGTATACAGTGAGGCAAACCGTTCTTTTCTATTTCACGGCTTACATATGCCAAAACAATAGATGCTGCTGATTCAACTTGTATACCGGAGAATGCGTGGCTTATTTGTTACAGCTGCCAGCGCTTTTATATCTTTATACTGCTTCTTTAGGTCGATCTGTCGGTAGATACATCTGACTATTTTTCTGTCCCTCTACTTTAAGTGTTGTTTAAAATATTACCAACTATTTGTACATATGTCTGTGTTTTCCATGGTATCTAAATTTCTATTTTCCGTAAGTTAATCCTGCCACCTGCATTGGTTCCAGTTAAATATGTGACGATTCAACAATTAATCTTTTTTAGAAATCACAGCCAACTGTTCAAGGTCGTCTCTATATCTGAACACGTATACTTTTTAAAGTTCTGTTTACGCAGCTAATATAAAATATCCGTGTATGCCATGCACCATGTACCACTGTGAGTGGTTAGGTGGAATAAACTTGAATTGAAGTCAATCGCATAAAACAAATATTATTTCTTTCCTTCAGATAACCACTTCCGGAATTCAGCTGGATTTTATTCTCACCCTAGTGACTGTACCAAATTCCGATACTGTTACGGGAAATCGGTGAACTATATGTGTTTTCCTTACCTAACCTGCGCTCCTGGAACTGCGTGGGACGTCAGATCCAGGATCTGTAACCACGCCCGGCTTGTTTCCTGCCGGTGTTCCGTCAACATCCGGTCCTAGCCAACGCAGCCAAACTGAAATCCATGACCGAACGTCCCTAAGTCACGCCGCTGGCACGTTAATATCAATGTGAATATTCGTTGTACAACCAGAGCCTGACTTACATATCCATAGTCAAGACGATTTCCATCTTTCCTTTGCAATCCCTATATTACACCATTGCTGATTGTACCATGCAAATCCACAATACATGAATCCATTATTTCAATGCATAATTGACAATATTAATATGAATGTATAATTTACAATGTTAACATGAATGGAAATTGTGGTAGGATATCTATACATCTGTCTTGCAAGAGATACTATTTCTGTAACAGTATTTGTATTTATGTTAACATGTATTTCTCACTAATCTCAAATGTGAATTGGATTTACGTATGTTCTTTTATTGTACAATTATAATATTTTTATATTGTGCATAATAACGAGGTAGTATAAGGGGAGATTTATGTCGTTGATACACCAACTAATATCATTGTTCGTAGTTGTATTGATATGGATAATACATAAACATTATTTTCAAATGGAAATGTTTATCGAGCAGAATGGAAAGTCCATGTTAGGAAAACCAGATAAAGAAATTTGAAACTGAAAACTATTTTCTGTTGAATGTACGAATGATCACATCCAGGTCACAATGACCACATCCAGGTCACAGTGACCACATCCAGGTCACAATTACCACATCCGGGTCACAATGACCACATCCAGGTCACAATTACCACATCCAGGTCACAATACCACATCCAGGTCACAATGACAACATCCAGGTCACAATGACCAGTAAATACAAAATATTCCAAATGTTTTGAGACAATAGAGACACGAAGTAGAATAATCAAGTTATATTCAGGGAATAATTCCCGTGGCAATAATGAAGGCAAATACCTGGTGTTGTTTTCTGGGCATTATCGGTAATTAGATGATAATTAATGCATTATCTGATTATCAATATAATTAGCATTAAATCGTGCTTCATAACTGCTATTCCACAACACCAAAATCTAAAGATACGCCGGGAATATTATCAAGTCCTATTATGCCTGGAAACATCAGCTTATTACATGACTTCATGAGAGCGTGTAATCATTACAATATCTCCTTGTAATGATGCAAACAATGCGATGTCACTGACTGTTCGTCACCAAATGTCCTCCCTAAACGATGACACACCATCCCCAAAAAGAAACGTTCAAACCATGACACATCTTCCCCCGTGAGCACTATCTTAACAGCGGATGAAATGTACAATGACGAATATTTTATGTACGCTTCTGTAACCTACTTGACTTAAATATGCGTACGTAACGTAACGTGTTGTTCGAGTATATTGATCAGAAATCCTTACAAGCGATTTAGAAATAAGGTAATGGGTGTGAATGTTCCTAAACGACAAAATTAGATAGATTCCCCATATATGAGTACTTCACTGGTTATATATTTTATCTGTGGATTCCCTCCTCAGAGTTGTATTACTGTCCTTGAAGCAGCAAATTTCACTTCGGAAAAGACTACGTTAATTTTGCCATTATGTTGTGAATTGTATTGTAGGCATTAGAGGTTGCTGTCCATTATAAACTGTTAACGTATAACACCTACAACATGTAACTACCGGAAATAATAACTAAACAAACAATGAAAATATTGTCATGTTAAAACATGTTATGCATTACACGGTACATATTCGGGGTTTGACAAAGTAAAACGGGATGAACATTTCCAGCAAGACGATACAGAAAGTGGGAGCGGTGCGGAAACCAACCCCATCCACCTTTTGTTTCTATGACTGACATTGCTGTGAAAGACTGCATTGTCATCATCTCACCCGGCTGAAGCAGGAGGTCCGAGCTACTACTGGAATCAGATCGTCTTACCACCAATATGTAGGAGGCACCGTGACTCTGTTGTGAGGCGTCATTATGAGTATACATCACAGACGTAACTTAGTTTATAATGGGTATGAGAACATCCTGTCTCTTCGTCAATGTAGACATGTCATGTTTATGGCTTCCGGCTACAATTAATTAATTTCCTGGTTGACTAATTCTGGAAATTAAGTCAGAAAGGACAGCAGTTTATGAGATAGACTGTGGCTTGCTCGCAGGTTCTTTATTTGTACATAGCTCCGAGGTTGCGACAATTTTGTATGAGGAACAGAACTTTGAGTTGAGCATGAATTCCTTCTAAAAAAATAGTTTCGTAGCCTTAGGGTCTGATTCCTGTAGTTGTAATATGACAGGTCAACGGTATGTTAACGATATTTCGTAACCATTATGTTTCCTTTGTCTTTCATGTATGATAATGCACACCATCATAGAGCGTAAGTTACATACATTGGTATTTACATACTAGTTCTTGAAGATAGAGTGGCCCGGTTGTATTTACTGCTTTATAGGTATATACTAGGGTGTTAAGACGCTAGAAATAGTCACAAGGTTACCAGAATCATCACCGTGTGTGTCCGTGCGTGCTTGCGTGCGTGCATGCGCGCGCGCGTGCGTGCGTGTGTGTGTGTGTGTTTTACTGCTTTGACAGTCGCCTTACAGCTTAGCTGATTTTGGAGCCGATGTTCATCACCAACAACTTCGAACTCAAGTGTACTTCAATAAAACCACCCACGGTGGTACAAGAGAAACCAAAATACATTAAGATGGATAAATAAAAAATTTAAAACAGTTCATGATAGCCAGTTACTAGTTTGTAGGTAAAGAGTATTATATTGTAAGCGCCACCGAGCACCTTCGGATCGATATTAGGCGCTATGTAAGTATATTATTATTAGTAGTAGTAGTAGTAGTATCATTATTATTATATTATTTACCATCTAGGTGTCCATTGACATTTTTTATTTATTTATGTGTGTGTGTGTCTGTAGGGGGGGGACACATTTTCCAGGTTATTTTTGGTGATGTTTTGGGGGTTATTTTTATTTTTAAGTACACGTATACGTATGATGTTTTAGGCAGGTTGGTCCGTGCTAGACAGTCAACTCAGTTTACCACTGTACACAACAACGGCAAATCAGTCCAAGACCGAAATGTTCGGTAACCATGATCACATCGATCAAGGTACTGTGTGTGTATTGCCTCATATGCACGACGAACACACGAGATGCTGGCTGACTTCTGTTTGAAATGCTGTGTATGGTATATGAGGGCGGGGTCTTTGTGCCACGTATATATTTACATGCTCTCAGCAGCATTTACATTGGGTTGTTTTATTTACAGCCACCTTATTAAGACGTATTCAGTCATGCTGGCCTATCAGAACAAATATATATATTATTTTGATGGTGTTTAGCATAACGTATTATGAAGGATATTTATTCATCCATTAGTAATTATAAGGCAGTGTTCCACTTGGTGAGGCTGTGTTACTGGTATGTGTTTGTGTGTGTGTCTCATACTATAGTATGGTATTGCTACCCGTTATCTATTAATGGTTGGGGGAATGTATATCTTCATACTGGGCTTATAGTGTATGAGAACCTTACATTGTTGGTGCTAATGCATATTTTATCTCCATAACGTAAGCCGTTAACCTGAGAGGTAATTGCAGTTTGTTATAACTAGATGGATATCTCTGAATATCAATGAATGATTGATATTGATTATAAACAAATCCATTATATCTTGCATATGACGCTGCCATTATGACAGGAATATTGATAGTCAGCGGGCAACATATTGACAGTCGAGATTGATTTCCACTTGATGTCCTCCTTCCATGCTGTGTCCACTGTTGAAGCTCAGTGCAAATTATAAAATTACCTTATTGAACCGTCAGAGTTACCTGTGACAGCACTTTATATAATCCAGTTATTGGGCTTCAGGGTTGGTTATGGGCAAGATTACGTCATGATCAGATAATTACGTTTTGGAAAATTACAGTTGGATAGAGAACGTCAGATAAGCTCGCTATTTACGATCGTTGCGCTACGAGAGTCGTAAATATCATACAAGGATTACGAGTGGTGGTTCTCATAGCGCTACGATGGTGGTGCGGAATGGGACCCTACAGAGATAACAATTAGAACGATTAAGATAGGATTGTTGCTAAACATCAGAGCTGAATGAAACTACTGAGACGAGCACGTCCTGGGTAGTCTTTCTTTGAGCTCTCGTGTTCAATACGACCATAACCCTCTGTGTATACATACATCGATTGAGATCACACACCAAAAGGATTACCGTAGTGGATATGGGAGTGGTATGAAGGCCTTTAGTTACCTCTAGAATCCACACATCTAGTCATACTGTGTTCATAATACGTGCTATTATGCTGACACATTCTCAGTCACGTAACTATACCAATGCCATCGTGTTTTCGATGACGTTGAAGTGTAATGGTGTAGACAGCATCTATTGATTGTCCGATTCAATCAACATGGACTCTTTTGATTTTAATGCAAGTGAAGTAGTTAATAAAACCGTGCACACGTATTCAATTAAACTGCAATTGATACACTTCTAATTCCAACACTCACATTGTGACGGATAGAACAGAATAGAACAGGAGTTTATTCTCATAATAATCACATACAGTGATATGGAGAATACATACATTTACAGTCAGTTATGTACACACAGATATTAAAGGAGCATACACATCCCGTGTTTAATGAATATAACTAATTTAATTACATGAGGATAGTATTTATCGGCACGATAGTAACGGCACGATGACGCACGATGGTCCACAATGAGACATGTTGAAAAGTGCCCAGGCGCTACCTTGCCAAAGTGTGGTCTGTACATAAAGTGTGGTCTGTACATAAAGTGTGGTCTGTACATAAAGTGTGGTCTGTACATAAGGTGTCATAAAGTGTGGTCTGTACATAAAGTGTGGTCTGTACATAACGTGTGGTCTGTACATAAAGTGTGGTCTGTACATAAAGTGTCATAACGTGTGGTCTGTACATAAAGTGTGGTCTGTACATAAATTGTGGTCTGTACATAAAGTGTGGTCTGTACATGAAGTGTGGTCTGTACATAAAGTGTACTTTATGTGGTCTGTACATAACGTGTGGTCTGTACATAAAGTGTAGTCTGTACATAAAGTGTGGTCTGTACATAAGGTGTACTTTATGTGGTCTGTACATAAAGTGTGGTCTGTACATAAAGTGTGGTCTGTACATAAAGTGGCATAAAGTGTGGTCTGTACATAAAGTGTGGTCTGTACATCAAGTGTGGTCTGTACATAAAGTGTCATAAAGTGTGGTCTGTACATAAAGTGTGGTCTGTATATAAAGTGTACTTTATGTGGTCTGTACATAACGTGTGGTCTGTACATAAAGTGTGGTCTGTACATAAAGTGTACTTTATGTGGTCTGTACATAACGTGTGGTATGTACATACAGTGTACTTTATGTTGTCTGTACATAACGTGTGGTCTGTACATAACGTGTGGTATGTACATAAAGTGTACTTTATGTGGTCTGTACATAAAGTGTGGTCTGTACATAAAGTCGGGTCGTACATAAAGCATCACTCTTTCACAGAGTGACTCTGAGATTGAGCCTCACACTGTATTACCACAATGCTATACGGAATAGTACATGGACTGAATATGAATAATCCCTAGACAATTCCTCCTAGTACTAAAATAATCCAAAACACAAGTTTATGTTAACTTAATACTGGAACCTGCATTGAAAACTACCTTAAAGTGTATACAATGCTAGACTTCTACTGGAGACTTGCTGGTCTTACTAACAGCAGGATAGAATGATTACACTGAGCATTATCAATACAGTTTGTTATACGGATATTGTTGAATGTCATATCGATGCCAGACTCAGCTAAGATAATGATCGCAGTGGCCATTGCACATTACCTCAATGTATACGTCACTTACAGGCGCAGACATCGACCTGGAAGATATATTATCTTTCAGCGTGCGGCCCAAAAATGGACGTCCTTTCGAAAAGCAATTGAGTACCATTATGCAAATGAGTCCGTATGCATGGCAGTAATTGAATGCGGTGGAAGAAGCGGGGGGTAGTCGCCATAGCGATGAATGTATTGTTTTCAATCGTAATCAGAATGTCAATATAAAGGAGTTCGTTATTGAATACCGCTGCATCCCTTCCAACTGCGGAAATTTGTCCATATTTCCGAGTATTTGTCACCTTGGACACCGTCGTTTGTCTGTCACGTGACTTTTAGGCGACTTGACGTTACTTTTAAGCTATCACGTGAGTTTACTTTTAGGGTATTATAAATACAAACTGGTCTGATAATCGAGCAAGTTCTGCATGGCGTGATTGGCGTCTCCATACGTCGCCTTCATAACGTTCTATAATACACCATTGACCAGTTCTGTGAGGGTAGCCCTTCTGAGGCCTGTTCTGGCGGGAAGTTGCCACCGATATACATGTTCTGCTTGATCACCACCAACATGAACTAATTGGCAGGACATATTCCTGGACTTCTAGAGACAGGAACTATTCTCCAGTGAATTCCCGATCTCTCGGAAAGCCTTCTGATTCATTTAATCAATTCTTGGCGACTTTGTCCGATGAATTAATCACATTAATAATTACGGAACTGGAATTCCTGAGAGTCGGTGTAGATCAGAGAGTACGGTCACGAGCGTGACGTCATCGAGTGCTCTTCTCCGTGGATTTTCAGTCTTGCATAGAATCTCAAAACATAGGTAAACAACGTAGGTAGTCTACGTTCATCATAAACTGGACCGACATGTGTAACAACGTGGACGTAAACATACTATTGCAGGGTTATGGGCTGTGGAGTACAGATATGTCAAAGTGATGTTCTTCAAGTGGGAAAAACCAAGGACAATGACTTGTGCATACCTCGGCCACGTGTCTGTGTGTATCCTTCTCGTTGTCGCCAGTCTTAGCTGTTTTTCAGGTAAGGGTAGTGAACTATATACTAGTAACATATATTACAGATAAGAAACATAGTGTCTGCTTCAAATTGAGAATATATTATAACTTACCTAACATACATATATATTAAGTATGGCTACAAATTATGCTTTATTGGATAATGTGTTCGTATCAAATGGTGTATTAATTATAGCTGTATCTGTATTTATTCATGAAAACTACGTATATAATATTTAATAACAAAACAATTGCGTATGTTTAATTCAATTGAGTTTAACTAAAGTTCGGCCGATTTTTTTAAATGTTTGTTTAATTGGGGTTTAGAGCCGCTTTCAAGATTCTTTAACTTATATCACGGCTTGTCAGTTTAGGGCAGGAGGAAATCCGTAGCATCCGTAGAGCTGAATGTTGCAGTAAACCTGCGAGCATCGGCTGGTACTGACAAGACCAAGGATGACAACTGCATTGCCATTCTACAGACACCGCATCCTATCAATATCGCGTCAGAAAGGTAACTTTCACGAACATTGATGCAGGGCCCCGGGGGCGGAATTTGAACTTGGAACCTTTGTCCAACGTTCTACCACTGCGCTACCACACGCCAACGGTCGGAGGAATATATTTAAATGTCGTGATGCAGTATTAATGTTGGTCGGAGAATACTGGAGAGTATTATAATTAGTGATGACTATTCAATTAGGAATGCATTCTTAATGTGTGTACACTAGTGAAACAACGTTCGTTGTTTTGGGTTTTTTTTAACATTGAAAACACAATTTATTATGTCCATTGAGAACTCAAAAATATTATATTAAATTAACATTGGCTGGTTTGTATCTGTTTGTAAAACGTCTATAGTGGTAACGCACTGGAATATGGTCGGCGTTTATTAAAATAACAGGTTCGAACCCGCAACGAGGACAAGACATCGAAGATATTTGGTATCACCCATTTCAGGGTTCGATGTCTGCACCGTCACCGTGCAGTTATAATCCTCCAGTACGAGCCCATTCTCGCAGGCCTGCTGCAACAGGTTGTCCTACGGGTGTTGTAGATTTCCTCATGCTGTAAAATGACACCACATTATCAATAATAGTATCGATACAGCAGCTGCAAATAAAACACATCTTTTTTTAATTAATTGAATATTGCTATTCTCATACAATGTAATGTGCAGAGCTGGTTAATTCAGGTAACTGCAGATGGCTCTTGTTAATACCATCACAATGCAAGCAGAAGAACAGAAGGTACATGCATACTCATTATCGTATAATCAATTTAGATGAACTCATTAATATGTGTACGTTTCAAAATGTATTGAATTTCAGTTATTGGATTGTGACTGCACGATCGATGGCCATTCTTGTATATCGGAGGCCAAGGCATAAATCAAGTAATTACTGTTATGGTAGATCGTGATCAAGGCGGTCATTTCTGGTTGAGATATTTCTTACTCTGTGGCGACCCGTTGAAGTCAGACAAACACTTTATATAGGAAATCTATATATCAAGATTTATTCCAACCCAGATGTTCTTGGCTGTCTTGTACAGAACATAATATAACTGACGCTCCAAAAGCATAATTTGTTCGATATACATGCAGACATACATAAATGTTAGTATTCAGATACCACTATATAAACTAGACTCATTCCGAACATTCGTATATCTAAAAGCAAACTAGTTGCTTAATCGTTAAATACAGAGATATGTGTGATGGTGTGTGTACATGAATGTTATCGGTAAGGTATATAGATGGTATAACTACTGTGACAGTGTGATATTTGCTACAATATTCTTAATAATGTATTCCAAATTAGTCATCAAAACATCAACAAATCCATCATGGTGTCTTCTTCCATCTCCGGAATGGACCATTTCCCAACTGCTACACTACTCTTGAAATTGCAATTATACACGGTCGCATTCTTATACAATTTTTTTCTAGAATTCAATTCCATGGAAGCCATTACGTATCTACTAGTATATGCTGTACTGTTTTGATCAGTTGTAGGTGGCGCCTCGTTAGCGGTGACGTATAACCTGACGTGTTACGACTGCTCGGAGACGTTCAGTAGACATTGGAAGCCGTTCACGCCGTGTCAGAGCAACATGTCTTCTGTCCACCTCCGACTGTGTCATCCCACGGACAAGTACTGCAAGGTGATACATAGGGGACACAGCCTCCTCGTGCTTAGCGTGGGTGTGATACTAGCATAGGGGGTCGGGGCAGGATGTGCCGGTGGGTACCCCAAAGTCCTCTCAGCGGCTACTGAGCGTATGCTAGCCGATTTAGCTGACCTGGGAACGAAGCTGTGGGTACCCCTCACCACTATTCTTGTCCCCCACCCCCTTCCTCCTCCTTATCCTCCTCAGCCATAAAGAAGAGCTGTCGAAGCCTCTCTTTAATAAGAACGAGTCAAGAGTGGTCTAGAGTTACCGAGTCTGCCTCATAACCCGGAGGTCCCGGGTTCGAGCCTAGCTCATGCCATTGTGTAGCACTCTCGAGAAAAGTCCTTAGATACACATTGCTCCAGTCCACCCAACTGTGAATGGGTATCCGGTAGGATGAAATGGAATTGTGAATGTAAACCTTCTAGCGCCTTAACTGGCAGCTTGGCTGGTATACTCCCCAGGGAGTTGAGAAGGTAAAAAGAGTGCACATTGATCCATTGACTGGGGAAATAATGTAGCGCTATGAGCATGCTTTAGAGCGTAGATTTGGCGCAATATAAATGTTCACATTATTATAATAATAATTATTATTATTAAGAGTTAATTTCTTAATTTGCTTTAAAGATTTGAACCCACAAAGTAATTGTGATATGGTATGCACATAGTAGAACAAACATTCGTTTTGTATGTCTTAGATTCTTCTTGGAACGTAGCATCATATTACCACTGGTACTTGTGAAATAAATTTCCGTGGTGTGTAATATCCCATCCTCTTCAACGTTGGTAATTTACAACTGTGACGAATGTAAGAAGGAAATGGCCGCTGAATGGCCACAAGTTTCAGAGGATGGTCATATACATGTATACCCTCAGTATATTGAAATATATAGAATTTCTATTTGAATACATAAAAGACAAATTTTCGATTACAGGAACGCAAAGTGGAACATCGTTTATGACAAACGTTAATGGAACAAAGAAATTGCAAACAAAACATTGGGTTTACACAAGCCTCTACAACATGAGTTAGCACTTAACGGTGTTAATATGTTGCGTGGTCCCGTTAAGAGAAAGAAGCCAGATATTGACAGTCCTGATGCGTATTGGTCTTCCGGGGATAGTGTTTATTGATTACGTGAATCTAGATCTAAATGTCTCAAATGTTGGGTAAAGTTATATTGATATTACTTAAATGTTCACACAAAAAGAAAGACAATAAATTATACCATAGATAGATAGATAGATAGATATATATATATATATATATAGTGTAAATAACGGCCGCGCTGCTCTAGCGTGTATAGACCTGGTTCGATATTCCCCGACAACGTGTCCCTATCTCCAATAATAATGTTTTTTTAAGTCAAATATACGCGGCACTTCTGATATGCTTATTATACATTAGTAATTAGACTTCACACGTCTTGAACGTGTAGTGGGTTTCTGATGACCAATGATATATTAGCTCGTTATTGACTTTCGTATACACATATCCAATCAAATATCAATAGGTATTAAAAGACCACAGATAGATTGTTCTCCATCGTGTGGTTTGCCCGTGGGAAGTATGCTATTGAAGTTATCTCGGTTCAGTATTGGGAATCGATAAAGTCTCTATTTACTGGTGTTTAGTATAGGAAATGGATACCTGTGTTAACAAGCTGGCAACGAGAGAAACTAAGTATCCAATTAACCCTCAATGCAAATATCTGAAGCATTTCAAACTCAATGTCTCAGCTTTAATTAGTTTCCACTGTTCATCATGGTTTCAATTTTGAAAACCAACTAAGTATATCGTTGATGACGATGCGGGCTTTTTTTAATGTAAAATAATGAATGGTTAGATACACGTGTGTACTATTATCATAGTTTAGCAAGCATTAATATCATAAAACATACTGTGGTATTCTCTTGGTAGACTATGTAATACATAGTTATGTAATACACAGTTATGTAATACACAACACACAGTTATGTAATACACAACACACAGTTATGTAACACATTTGTGTAATACATAGTTATGTAACACACAGTTATGTAATACACAGTTATGTAACACACAGTTATGTAATACACAGTCATGTAACACACAGTCATGTAACACACAGTCATGTAACACACAGTCATGTAACACACAGTTATGTAATACACAGTCATGAACACACATGTATGTAATACACAGTCATGTAACACACAGTTATGTAATACACAGTCATGTAACACACAGTCATGTAACACAGTTATGTAATACACAGTCATGTAATACACAGTCATGTAACACACAATTATGTAATACACAGTCATGTAACACACAGTCATGTAACACACAGTTATGTAATACACAGTCATGTAACACACAGTCATGTAACACACAATTATGTAATACACAGTCATGTAACACACAGTCATGTAACACACAGTTATGTAATAC